>JBBMOC010000044.1:2575506-2634271 GCA_037975185.1 Centropyge bicolor
ATGATCCAACTTTTATCCAGCACCACCAGCAGGTAAAAATTTCACATATTCAGTGAAATATCTCAACATCCACTTCATACATTGGCACAAAATTTAGTCCAAACGTTAATGCTCCCCAGAGGATGAATCCCAGCATTTCCACTTCCACTATTTGTTGTTATGAGCGAAACAACTCAACAACTGTTGGATGGATTGCCATGAAATTTTGCAGACATTCACTTCCCCTTCAGGATGGACTGTAATTACTTTGACTTTTCATCCAGTGCCATCATCAGATGTTTTTTGTCACCGAACAGCATCAAAACTAATGACACTCCCATGAGCCTGGGTTGTACTGTTGTTAGCGCTAATTAGCACATGTTGAACAAAAGGCATTAAAGCACTGTGCTGAACGTGCTAAATACTTCCTGCTACACATCAGCACATTAGCACTGTGGAAGAACAATGTGAGGAATACAAAGACAAAATCTCTGCTTCTGCATCAGCTTTGATCCTTTTTCTAAAGCGTCCATCGTGAGTCCAACACTGAGTTTAATGGTGAATCTCACAGAGCTGCTCTCGTGGCTTTAGACTCTTTGCCTTGTTTGCTGAGAAGCCAAAGGTTTGACTTGTAATCATATAAAAACATCTCGCGTCTTGTTCGACGGGAAGAGTCGGCCCAGTTCATCCTTTTTCCAGCGTGACATCAGGGCGCCCCTCGTGTTTGATGAGACTCCTCGCTCTCGTCGGCGCTGAAATCTCCTTCCATTACTTCGCCTCCACCTGGCTTTAAGGATATCACTTAGAAATCTGCATGACGCCGGTGTCAGAGAGGCAATCAGAGGGAGACGGTTACGCCGTCTCGCTCGCCCATCTCCGCAGAGAAACAGGCGAGAGTGGTTTCCTGTCCTCCTCCTCCTCCTCCTCCTTCTCCTCACTGACAAAATAAAACGGAGGATACTGCTAGAAGAAAGGAAACCCTTCGGGATTTCACTCTCTATCTTTCGCTTGCGTGTCGGTTTCTGCCTCCTCCTTCACTCTCTTGTCTCATTCTCTCAGGCTGAACCTTTCCCGGGTCCTATATTCTCTTTTATCATTCTCTCCGTCCTCACCCTTTCCTGCTTTTGTCCTCCCCTCTCCCTCTCTTTGCCCTTACTCCACAAGAGTTTCTCTCCCTTTTCATCTCCTTCTCAAGTTTCTTTCTTCGCTTATCTCGTCCCTCTCCTCCACAGTCTTCACAGCACATGTCAAGGCCAACCAACGCTGCTGCATAGCTAGAAATAAATTACCCTTCGTTCTGACCTAAATCAAGCATGTTGCATTGGAAATACTTGGTTCAAGGGATTTAAATGGATTTTAGATACATAAATATTGTCTGTAATAGAGAAAAAAATATCCTAAAATTTTGGTTCATAACCCAATGAGGAGAAAGACAAAATTCAATGTTCTGGCAAACGTTTTGGCATCTCGGCCAAAAAGTCTGCAGAAAACCTACAGGCTTCAAAATGTTGTCTGGGATGTGATGAGTTTGTGGAAAATAAAGTGAAACGATCAAAGTCTGACTGGTACTGCGCCCTGTGTGCCAGCCAGCTGATATCTTGGAAAGATCAATATAGCAGAGAGGTCAGCAAGCAAAGATGAAGAAGACAAATGTTCATGTCAGAGCTTTTTTTTTTTTTTTTCTTTCCCAAACACCGATCATTCAGCACTGCAGGAGAACAAATGCGAGGCAAGGCCAACAACTTTTTTCCCTCCTCGATACAGAGAGAGAAAGCTCATCCGTGCTGTCAAACCGCAGGGAGGACACAATGGCTCGGAAAACTGAATGCAAAGTATCTGAAGGTTGTACTGCATTATGCATTACCACATGCTGTAGTAGCAAAGTGCATTCAAATCATAAAGTATTGATTACAGCTTGCAGTGGCAGAATGTGAAGGCTGGCATAATTGGAGGTTTGAAGAAGTATAAACGATGTTCAGTGGAGCCGTGGCCTTAATTGATGTCCCTTGTCACCAAAATGTCAATAAGTTTATTGCCAAGAGAAAAAAATAAATTGGTGGTTTACTTATGATGCTCTGCTGCCTCTGCCAGCGGGGGAAAATCAATTCTCATCCGGAGCTGGGTTTACTGACGCGTTACAGACAAATCCTCATCAAATCAAAACATACATGGTCACTGAATATTGACATTTCGGACCGTGAGAAAAAGATGCTGCGGCGCGTCCCATCAGTCGTCTTAAAATACGACCGACTCCTTTCATATGAGCTCGACTTCTGAGAGAACTGCGTGACTTCGCTGTGAAATGATTCAAAGACCCAAAAAGCTAAACAGCCTCTGGCATATTGACCACGGCTATGGACAAATATTAACTGGATTTTTATTGTTTGGTTCCACACAAGCTCCATCACCCACGTCCCACTTACAAACACAGTCACGACATTAAAAGTTTGCACACGTAAATGAAAAGTCGCTTTTTGGGGATGCCTCTTATTGGTTTGGATAAAAATCTCACTAACTAAATTACAGAGATCTGGGGACCTGATCTGTGCGGCAACACTACACACAGCTCCACAATGGAGTCCATTAACTCGAGTGACAAACAGGCTGTGCAAAACCCTGAGCTTAAACCAAATTATCTCGGAGTGAAAACAAAGACGAATGCATGTGAAATGTTGGGATTCTGCAGTGCACTTAACATAATGTCTTCTCGGGATCATAAAGGACCTTATATACTTCAAAGCAGATGCAGACATGGTAATTTGCTGTTTTTCGCCGCATTAGGTGTTTGCATAAGGAGTCGTGTTCACACATACTTGTCAGCACAGACATGAAAGAAACTGCATGTGAGACAGTATATGTGGATCCAAGTGGCTGTGTACTTAACTCAAACCTAAACCTCCACAGCTGCATGTCTAACCTATATCGAATTCTAAATTGAACCTGAAAACAAAGTGAGCCTCAAACAGCACTTTGAAGAACTGAGGACAGGACTGAACACCATCCATCCACAGGGTTAAAGGGCAGAGCATGAACCACGGTTTGCCCAACTTAGTGATAGATAAGAGTGCCAGAGAGGTGAGTTCAGTGCAGGTAAACACGATTGAGAAAAAAGTTCTGCAAAAGCTCATGAACGTTTGAAACAGCTGCAGTAATAAATTCAATGTTCGCTTTTGTTTCCAAGTCATTTGTATAATATGGAAAACTGTGGATTTAGCTACAGTGTGTTTAATTGTCACCAAATCCCCCGAGTGCAGCATTAGAATTATGTTGGCTTTTAATTAAGGACTGAACCAGAGAAAAACTACAGCAACAGGATAAAAATAGAAAAATATATTTATATATTTTCCCCTTTTCTGACTAAGTACAGTTTCATATGTGAAGTGAACTGTGAATCCAGTGCACACACACAAAAGGACTCCGACATGAATTTAAGGGAGAAATTTAAGACAGGGAGCATTTCTCCTGAGCAAACTCTGCCAGCTGAACTTGATCAACATCAGACTTGTTGGTTTCTGCACCGGTGAGATTTCTTTTAATGAATAATAGTTGTTGCACCTTCTGTTGCCAACCTGACTCTTCAGAGCCTCTGCTGTTTCATTTAACAAAAGCTAACACCCCAGTCAGGCTACTCTTTCCGACGTTCAGGAACAATGTGCTGACTTCTAAATCTGTCCGGCTAATAGATGTTCACGCTGCCTGTGTGTGTCTCATGCAAACAGCAAAAGCCTCGTCTAAGAGCAAATTACTCATATGCAAATCAACCTGTGACATAATCTGATCATTCAAAACATGTTTTCAGCTGCCAGCAGATACTTTCCATTCAATATCGTCAGTCCTGCCATGTGTGGATAACTGAGGGGGGGCTGACCAGACATAGGGCCCCCCCCGACCCCTTGGGCCCCTGGTCAGAGCCTCTGATGAAAGTGATCTGACGAGGAATGTTCACAATCAAATGACTACAAAGTGACACAAAACTGGAAAATGCAAACTTGCTGCAGAGAAGCAAAACCAACTACAAGGAAACAAAAAAGACCTTTGGAGATGCAAATGTCTTCAAAGTGACAGAATATGGCTACAAAGAGACGTCTGAAGGTCCTCAGTCACCCAGGTCCTGACATTCAATCAGGTTGAATCAACAGCAGCTGGACTTGGATTCTTGAAGACGTTTCACTTATTCATCCAAGAAGCTTCTTCATCTCTGTTCTTCAGAACTTTTTTTCAGTTCTGTTCTTTAGTACAGAAGAAGCTTCTTGCATGAGGAGTGAAACATCTTCAGGAATCTTCAATCAAGTCCAGTTGCTGTTGATGAAACTACCACAGCTAAAATTACTAAATTATTAAAGCAAAAAAAGCAAAACACCTTCACAGAGATGCAAAATGCCTTTAAAGAGATGTAAAACATCTACGAAGAGAAAGAGATGCAATTTTTTTTTAGAGAAGCAAAAAACGACAATGAAAGACAAAAACAACTCCAGACACCAAGCGACAATAAAGAGCCACTAAATTACTTCTATTGAACCAAGCTGCTCTACACATCGTCCAGCATTATGCAGCTGAATCAGGTGCTTCTCAGTTTGAGGACAGCAAACTTCCAGTCTTTAACTGTGCAAACAGACGAAGGGTTCGACTTCTGACTCTGAAGATGTCTGTTTACACAATTAAAGCCTGTCAGTCAAACACTGGGCTCAGTTCTCCCTCCTTCAGTCTGGGTCTGGTAGGATTGTTGCGGAGCCTTTCACAGGGGCCCATTGTCTCACAATCTGCAGAGTCCGGCCAAAAACCCATTTTCTCTAACTTGTAAGCATCTTAAATCCAACGGCTGGAGAACTGTTGCATCCATCATTTGGTTCAGCGGTGCAGACCGTTTCACACGCCGCCCAACAGCCCATCAGCCAGATTGCCTGCAGAGCAGCACGCCGTCTTGTATGTTTCCTAAAAAAAAAATCCTTTACAAGGTGATTAGGTCTGCTTTACTTGTAGCGCTTTTCGCTCCCCAGTACTCACATTGATTGCTTTCTCCTGGCTTGGTAAATAGATGGAAGTCAATACACCCCTACAGTGACGTCAGGGTTCACCTGGCTGCGGGTCTCCGGGGTTTATCCATTTGAGCGTAAGAATGCAGCCAAGGATTTCATTTGTAGCCTAAGCTGTTATTAGTAACGACAGGTGGGTATTGAGTGTGGCGCAACACTGTGCTGGAGAAAATTGTGATAAATGAGGGGAGGGGGAGGCTCTCCCTCTCTCTCTGTGCTGGTCATTAGACAGGAGGAAAGGGGCGTGTGTGTGTGTGTGTGTGTGTGTGTGTATCAGGAGGAGAAAGTGAAGATGCAAAGCAGAAATAGGTGCTATCAAGGCTTTGATGCCACACATTTGAAGCAGTCATTTCCTCCCTCCCTCACATTATGGGAGACACATCTGTTTACCTTATGGTCGATGATGCCACTGTATCCCTGGAGGGCCGGGGGGTGAGGCTTGGCCACCCGGACGGAGGCTTCAGTGGGCCGCCGCAGCTGTTCATGCTGACGGACGTGCGCCGTGTCGTTGGCGTCCCTGGAAGCTCCGGGGAAGCTGCCGTTGTACACGAGGAACAAGCTGGCGCACAGGAGGAGGACGAGAAGTACTGCAACCCCATGGCGCTGGTGCAAAGACACAAGCAGACAAATGAGCCCCGGTGCACTGGTGCACTGGACTGAGATCAGGCTGCACCTTTAGGAAGCTGCCTCTCACCTGCACACACCTGAGCGTTAAAATGCATTCATGCAAACTGAAGCAGCCTCCTTCCACCACCACCACCACCTTCATCATCATCATCGTCGTCATCATGCTCACCTGGTTTGCAAAGAAAAAAACTTCCTCACTCGTGTCACGTGTGGTCAAAACTTCGAAACAGCTCCAATCGATTTCAATTAAATGCACAGGTCTGATCAGAGTTACAAAGATGTAAAGCTTATTCAGATCTTTACTCCGCTCGCGCGCACGTAAACGCTCAGGTGTGCGCAGGTGAGAAGGAAGCGTCCTCTCAGCACAAACACCGCCATCATCCTCACGCTCACCTGGTTTGCCAAGAAAAAAACTTCCTGTCATTCAGGTCACGTGTTTCCAAAACTTGGAGAAAAAAAAAAGCTCTAATCGATTTAAGGGCGCAGACCTGATCGTGACATTGACGTGATTTAATGATCTGTAAAGTGAAAGTTGATTAGATTTCCTCGTCTTGCGAGTCATGAGATTATAAATGCATTTTAAATCGCACATGCAGAAGCAGCAGATGACACTTTTCACTTGTTTCATGGCGCAATGTGGAGAAATGATTGTTAAACGTGCGCGTGTATTTTTTTCTCCATTTGTTTAAATTGCAACATACATTAACGCAAGTGAAATTAAAACTATAGAATGATGCACTTTTTTAAATGCATCTGCAAACAGCTGCAGGAGAAGAAAGAGCCGGAGCACAGCTGGGTGTCCATTGTCCACATCCTAATCTTTTGATCCCTCACAGCGGCAACAAAAGCAGATTTAAAAAGCGAGCACAAAGTGTTGTCAGCTCGGCTCTTTACCATGGGTGTCTTCATCTTAACGCCGCGCCTCGGTGCGCCCGGCTCCGCTCTCTCTCATGGCTCGGACCCGGGATCCTCCAGCAGCTCCGTCCCCGCCGAGCTGCACCGCCCGCAGCCGCTGCCCGAGTGTCTCCACGCCGGAGCTCAGCCGCTTCTCATACTGAGGAGACCCGAGCGACAGATGTGCGGCCGCGGAGCCTCCGCTGGGTCTTAAAACCTCCCGAGTTCCAGGCGTCTGAGGAGTTAATTAAAGAGGCGACCTGCGCGAGGGCGATAAGGCCGTTTTGTTTAATGGTGATTTCCTGCTGAGGGAGATTTGATGGGAATCTGTGGAGACAACACAGCCTGTCATCTCCTGCAGGAAATATGAGCAGAGAGGATCAGTGGATCCTGCAGAGCTGAGGCTCTGTGCAACCAGGTGGACTCAGTACTGCAGTACAGGCTACTTCAACTTTACAGTATCTCATGCAACTTGTACATTTAAAGGGGATGCATGACTTTTTTACTGCCCTGCATTCATTTGACAGATGCAGACACTTTGTCCAATAGTGGCAGTAGATCTGGTCACTTTATGTTCTGTGCACAGTTTGCATCTTGTACAATCACCTCAACCTCTACTACCTTATTATTCATAGGGTCAGTAGGTTTTAGGTACTTGTGTGTTGCACTGTATGTTGGTTTATGTAATGTTTTATTTAATGTAATGTTTGTGAATTTCCCCACTGTGGGACGAATAAAGGCTTATCTTATCTTAGGCTTATCTTATCTTATGTTATAACCTCATTGTTTAATGTGTTGTTATTTTGTCTCAAGTGGCTGCTCCAACAAATAAAGAGACAAATAAAGTGCATCCATCTATCTATCTATCTATGTATCTATCTATCTATCTATCTATCTATCTATTTATCTATCTATCTAATAGTTTAATTAACAACACATGTGCCAAAATGTGCAACTCCAGTATAAACTGTTAAAGTATAAAACTTACAGGGGTCAGTTTTATGCATCAAGTACTGTGATACTTCAAAGTCATTTTGCTAATAATACTTTTACTGAAGTCTCACTTTTGTTGCATTATTTTTACTTGTAATGCAGCATGTTAAAACTTATTTTCTTACTTATTTCCTCCAACAGCTGCAAGTCTAACTCTGCAGCTCTGACAGAGGAAACTCACAATGTCCTAGTTTACATGTAGTCTTTGATCTGTGTGTACTGCATTTGCGTTTTTCTGCACATGCACTACTTAAGTGAATTTTTAGTTCTCTTTCCTGTTGTAATTGTAATTGCACTGTGTGGTGTTGCATGTTATGTTGCACTATTATTTAATGGGATATGTGTTGTTTCAACTGTTGCAGCTCCAACACAATGAAGTCTATCTATCTATCTATCTATCTATCTATCTATTGAGTTCTTCTTTATTTTGTCCAGTTTCTTTGCAACACTGAAGCCACCCACCTGAAAACCACTGAGTTATATTGTGCTGAAACCTTTTCATTCTTCCTTTTTGTGCCATATGCATTCTTCATAGAAAAGCTGAAAAGGCTTTTATTTCTTTTTTTCAAGCTGAGCTGATTTAGCTGCAGCCACATCAGAGTTCAAATGAGACTATACAGTACATGAACTAAACAGACACCGTGGACTTCCAGCTAAATATTTTCAATGTCTTTTTATTGCAGCTCTGAATCTGTGCTGTGAGTCTATGTGTTAAAGTATGTATTATATGTACAGCACAGCAGCACAGTACATTAGTTGTTGTTTTTTTTCGAGCAATGCTGAAACAACAAACAGCCACTTCTTAAAAGCTTTTAAATTTGCGGCTCTGAACTCTGTGTGGTTTCCTGAAAGTGATGCATTTTATGTTTCGAGCAACAGCAGTTTTGCATAAATATTAATATATTTTATAGAGGCTGCAGAGAACTTTTCAAAACAAAGTTCAAAGTACTTCACAGAGCGTCGGAGAGAAAAAAAAGACCAAACCAGAAAGCAGCAGGAGCGGGGCCACGAAAATCACAAAGACTGTGTTTGTCTTGTGTTTTTTAAAGATATAGTTCAATGTCATTAGTGCAGTACATTCATTACACAGCTGCTGGTTTCATCACACTGATTGGTGAGTTTCACAGGTCTGTTACTTCCTTATAATTTCCAGAAAGCTTACTAGAAATAATATGAAATTTGGTACAATTTATAGGAAAAAGTTCATTTGCAGTTGAGTTTTAAAGCTGCTGTTTTCGCGAGGAAGCTTCTTCTCCAGAGAAACTGCAACATTGAAACCCAAGGAAAAAAAAGTATCATCATTTATTTGTTATTGCAAATTTTTGAACTGTTTGCTTGCCAGTTTCACACTTTTGCATGTGTGATGAATTTTGCATGTTATTGACTGAAATATTTCATTAATATTAATTATTTGTAGGTCACATAATTCAGGACACTTCTTAGGAATAATTATTGATCGAATCATACATATGAGGTTCTAGTGATGTTGTTCCTCAAAACAAGTCATACCCTTGATGTAGAGAATCCCAGTTAGCTTTTTTTACATTGATACTATTCGTAACAAGAGAAATACATGTGTACAAACACAAAGTCAGATATGCATCATATACAAGAATACTGTGTGTAGACATTTATACATTCTCAAATGTGCACACAAGAAATGAATGCAATGTTAATGGAAATGTAAAATAACCAATGAGAAAAACAGAGCATGCCAAAAATGAGTCAAAGAGTGATTAAAAACCCTTCAGTGATGGAGCTGCTCTGTTTCATCCATCCTACTGGTGCCGTGGCCTCACAGAGGAGGTCAGATCCCTTCATTTCCAGCCCAGGTTGTGGATTAACTAAAAGCGCCCTGTACTGCCCGAGGGTCTCCCACCGGGCTATGACTCATAAGTTATTAACAGATCAGAGATGTTTGCACATTGTGTCCAGCACAAGACTTGAAAGGTGATCAATAAAATGTGAAAAATGATGATGATTCTAAAATTTACAGTCGACCAGCGTAGCAGAGCTAAAAACAGAAGACACGTCTTGTAGATTCAGTCTTGTTGCTGCAGTCGGTTCTCACTTTAGAGAAGGAATGTGACTCAGACAGTGAATGGAGAATAAAGTCTTTTTAAAACACATTATATAAAAGCACGTTTCACCTTTACCAAGACAGGAATGGATGAAAAAAATGTGTTTATTCTTAGCTCAGAAAAAAAGAAATGAGTATGAAAGAAATCACATTAGCAGCTATGATGCAAGAAAAGAGAACATCAAACTATATAAATATAAAAAATCTGGACACTAAAAGCAGAAACAGTGAGCAAAGGGAATAAAGTTAATTGCAAAAGTACCAATTAAAGGCCCATGAAAGACTAAACTAACAGAGAAGCTCAGCCCATTCATTCCTAATGAAGGACTTTAAAGCTGCTATAATCTCAATGACTTTGTGTTGCTGGGTTCAGAGAGTATTTCAGACTGATTATAGCCTGATCCAGCAGATGTGGGGCGTTGGGGTTTTGTCTGACCAACAGTCCAAACCTCAAAATTATTAAAACTAAATTCAAATCATTAAAATAATTTTTCACATTTATGAAACTGGAACCATCAACTGTTTTTGCATTTAAAGTGACTTAACCCTTTATCGTGCAAGTGACTATTTTTGGTATTTTCCGCAAAATTTACAAAAGTGAAAATCTGTGAAAAATTTTACAACAGAAATAAAAAAAATTTATGTCCTCCAATAGCACTCTAAGGTTGAATTTTTGAGTTTCAAAATATTTCAATGAGTGCTCTATAAAGGGTTAAACAATGATTACATAGTAAGATAATAGCTAGCTGAAGTAAAAAGCACAGTATTTCCCTCTGTAATGTACACAAGTGAAGTAGAAGTAGAAAGTGGCATGAAGAGAAAAGACTCAAATATAGTACAAGTACCTCAAATTCGTATGCACTTAGTGACATTCTTCCACTGAATGTTGGCACTGGACATTAATGGAGGTGCAGATTTGTTCAATATCGATGTAATTCTTTGGGACAGTGTTCGTAGGATTGACTCAAAATAAACAGTGTTCATGAAGGAAGACATCAGCCAGAACAACATTGTGGCTCAGTGACGCCTCTTTAACAACAATGGAGCTCAGTGGCTCACAGGAAGACGACTGATCCTTTAAACTGTTTTGTATAATGACATCATTTCCAGGTATCTCCTCCAGTCACTATCACAACAGCCTCCACACGTTAATCCGCCTCACAATGGACAGTTACACCACAAATAACAATGCATTAAATCTGGATCGGAGCCGCTGCGTGTTTCACCCCCATTTGCCAGTGATTGCGTATAATCTGCTTATGAGGAGGAAAAAAAAAAAAAAAAAAACAGGCCCTCATGGGAGACGCAAGGGAGACTTCCCAGAAGCAATAATCCACATCAGTGTCGCCATCCGAGTCGCAGGGGAATAATGTGAGATAAGGCGGCGGAAGGTTGGAAGCAACAACAACAACATCAGAGGAAGAGTTTAGAAGAAAGGACGTGTTTGAAGTGTGCACTTAGTGAAGGGCAGCGAAAGGGCACCAATCTCTGGGCTTCAACAGTCACATTCAGGAGGATGTGGGAGATAGTCGAGGTGAAGCTTCGTGTGTTTGTGCTTTCATTTTGATTGGAGCATCAGTCGTGTTGGATTTTTCACAGCCGAGTAAAACACATATAATATTTGTGGCTAAAAAATTGTAATCTACCCAAAGAGCAGACGACTACGTGGCAAAGAGAAAACAGCCAGGTTTAATGCTCATACTTCTCTCTTGGGAAACTAAAGTGTAGCAAAAGTTCAACAAGCACTTAGTAGAAAACAGGACTTCGACAAGGCAACACCTGCACTTTAATTCCCACAGAAAAAAAAAAGCTATTTTTTTTATCTACACTCCCTCGAGAGGAGCAAAGAATAAAATTGGAAACTGAAAATTAATCCAAATTTTCAATATAAAGTGACCATGAGGCTGCTGTGGGCTACATCCTCACTGTGGACGCTTTTATATTTTAATGATTAGTGTGGTTTATTGTGCTATTTAATACTTCAAAAAGGATTGAAATGAAAGGACTTTTTTTTGCTCCAGCATGAGTTTTGAAATACTACGGTTACTACAGCTCCAATGTTATGCAGGTGTTTATACATTATACATGAGTCTGTTGTAGGATAAAAGGAACAGAACTGTATGAGAAGCTGCCAAGACCAAAACTGAAGACTTCACTGGCACATGCTGTCCTTATATACAGGCAATAAGCAAATACTACAGTCAGAGATTGGTTAAATTCAATAGCTCCAAAGGGATATTTTTCTCCATGACCACATCTGTCATCAAACGGATTTTAACATTTTGAAAAATTCATAACTTAACTTTTCACTTTTTGTCTCAACTTTCTGATTGAAACAAGACCAAAGTTATAATCTTTTATTGTTATTATTATCATTATATTGAACATTTCCAAAATGGCACATTAAAGTTTCTCCAAAGGGCTCAAAGCTGTAGATTCCTTCAATAATGTACAGCAGAGGTCACCAACAGGCGGACCGCAGTCCAGGTCCGGACCCAGAAGCTGTCCCATACGGACCCGGACCCACAACCAAAACAGGTTATGATTTGAAAGAAGGAATTCAAGTCTTTCCTCCCTTTATTTTTCTGAAGTTAAGCACTTTGTTCGAGCATGCACAATTTTCACATTTTATGTATTTTCTCTTATTTTGAAATTTTATTTAGTAAATGAGAAAACATTATACACATCAGCAGTCACACATATAAGTTCAGTTCTATGTTACTTGATAATAAATATTGTCAAAAAGTTTTCGAATTGTCCTGAATTCATTTGATTTGACAGTCAGGTACTGAATACATGCAGATGTTGATACAACTACAAGGCTACTTTAATATATATATCATTAAATAGTTAGACATTATGATCATCCAGACCTTTGTGTCAAGAATTATTCTCCCACTGGACCTTTTTAAATTTTAGCTAAATATCCCTGATGTACAGTAATTACATTTGAAGGTGGATTTAACAAGCAATCCAATACATGCATGTGTATATGCATTTATATATATACATACAGTATATGTGTTACAGTATGAATGTTTGTCCTGGTATAAATGTAGTGTTTGTGCCAGTGAAGTATTCAGTTCTGACCCAGACAGATTCTCATTCTTCAGTCTGAGTTTTCAGAGACACTGCCATAAAGCCAAAGAGAGAAGTCGCTGGTTGCAGCTGCTCCAGTTAAAGCAGTAACTCTGCTTTCTCTTCCTTTTCTATGTGCTATTAAAAGTCTATGCTTGTAATTCTGCCGGAGCAGCCTCTCTTTTTTACCACTGCTTTTCAAATACCCGAGACCCGAGGGGACAAATTCAAAAACTGTTCACAAAATAAGTCCAGTTTTAGTGAACTTTAACTCGAGTCATTTTGAAAACAAGTCTCACGTTGAGTATTCATGAGGGGCCAGTTGCAGATCACTGCTGCGTGGGCGGCTCGCCGGGCTATACTCTCTTACCGCGACGATCAGGCCGTGAGCAGTCAGGCAAATTTTGAATTTCACCATGCAGGCGGCCTGACATGTGAGCAACACTGGCAGCATGTTGATCGATGTTAATGGTCCTGTAACACCGGGGTTATGGACCTCGGAGAGCGCCGTGTGATCGTCAGGGCCAGCTCGATGGTGATGACGATGATGATGGCGAGGTGGCTGTGAGAGATGGCTGCTGCTGCCGAGCACGTGGACGCCGGCGGACGCTGATCAGCAGGTGTTTACGACACCTATAACACACAGGATGGCTGGGGCTCCTGCTTACTGCCTGTCGCAGGTCGTTACATGGTTGATCGTCAAGGGTCCGCACGGCGCTATATTTCTCCCTTTTATGTTCTCTCTAATCCACTGCAGATCTGTTTCCCAGCCCTGATTTATGAGCAAAACGGCTCCACGTGGTGCAGCAGGATGGGGGACCTTGACGAGGGAATCTGACTGGCTTTTTGTCCTTTCCATAATTAGAGAGTAGTATCCAATTCACCCCGTCCATTACCCCTGGGCCCGGAGACAAATGATGAGGAGCCTGTTTTAATGCAGGCTCACTGGCTGTCCCGTTCGGGGTGAGCGAGCAACAGTGCGTGCGAGAGGTTGGGAGAAACATTCACAAAGAAGTTCAATTATTGCGTTACACAAAATCTAAGGGGGAATTGCTTTTTCCAAAATTTTTCATCCGGCTCAGAAAATATCTGCATGATTCACAAGAGGGCTGTGAGATTTAAAGGAGCAGAAACGGGGAATATTTTAGCACAGTGGTAGAAGAATGAACGAGGTACAGAAGAGTGTATGTGTCTCTGCATTGTTATGGTTGGTCCAGGCTTGAAGGATTAGAAGGACCTTGAAGATGCTCCATCATTGTAACAGCCGCTCTGTATGATGTGACTGTGCAACATGAGCTGAGACTAATCCAGGTTTCTCTCAGGTTTTAGCGAGTCTGTGCTAAAAGCTTCTCCCAGATCAAGTTTGTATGAAATAAACATGTATTCACTAAGTGCAACTAAGGCTGATCCAATTATTTTTATCCATCAAACTGAAGACTGACCTGAAAAGGATGAGTTTTCTTCAACAAGCACTTTTAATGAATAATGAATGAAACATGCACTTTACATTAATGATAACCAATTTGCAGATAGTTATGTTGCCTTGTGGATTTTCAAAAGATGTTTTTTTTCCTTCCAGGCAGCCGCTCCACATATTCCATTTATTTCCATCTGCTTAGTTTCTATTTGCAGCAAATGAGTGAGCAGATGCTTGAAACTTGCCTGAACATATAAGAATCTATGTAACAGTATATAACAAGGTATAACATATATATAAACTAGGGATGAGCCCGATACTCGTTTACGGATAAAGCATTTTTGACGAATAAGATTATGATACGAGTAAAATCCGTCAATATCTGTGCTCCTGCTGAAGGGAAATCCTCATTGTGTAACTGACTGTCTTCGCGCTCTGTGATTGGCCAGTCACACACAGCGCCCGCCCCTCCCTACACAGACACGTCTCTGCACATCTCTCGTAACGTACGCGGTCCATTAAATAAGACAAAGCTGAAAACGGCTCGCGTCGCGTCGGTCACTGCCTCCTTTTTTTTTTTTTTTTTACCGTCTGTTGCTCTCAGTTTGGCTGGTGATATGAAGTCAGTTGAAAAACTTTGCCCGTACTTAACGCGGTGCTTTTGAGAAGAATACAGTGCACAAGGCTGACATTTTATTTCCCTGTTTGCCATCACTGGATGTTTGCATTAATCATGAAGTTCACACAGATCATTAAAAATAAACAGTCTTACAGACCACTTATACACATACACACATATAGCTGATGTGTGGCTGCATGCGGTATCTGACACTTTCTCTCTGCAGTTCAAGAAAATAATATATTATAGAGATATACTGTATATAGGCTTTGAATACAGTAGATTAGCAACTTCTGATCAAGCCATATCAATTTCGGACTTAAAATAATGTACCGTTTTAAGCCCCACCCATTTCTGCACCCACTTCCGGTTTAGGCACCGCCCACTCCGAATACGGATACAGATACAGATAATGTAAATAGTTAAACAGATACAGATAGTGGTGTACTCGCTCATCCCTAATATAAACCTCTGACTCACGATGGACAGCTTTAAAACAGTGGATAAAAGTCAGTGCAGCAGAACCAGAGATATCTATTTTTTTTTATTCCACACATTCGTCTTCCTTGTCAAAACCTGTTGCTAAACTCACCCCTTTCTCCAAACCAATGTTTTTTTTACATTTTCAATTAGACTTGCCTCAAATCACATATACAACTTTTTCTATATGCAGCTGTACTCTCCTGTTATAACTGACATAAAAAGCCATAGTTCCTCTTTAACATGCAAATACCTCAGTACCATCCGTTAATTAGTTTGGACACGGTGTCTATTGTCGTGGTTGAAACTCAAGCACAGTTTGACCCTCATTCAAGCTCCGCGTGTGATAAACACATTGTTAACATAAAATTAACAGCTGACAGGTCATTATGGCGGAAATGAATGGATTGTATTACCAGATGGGGCAAAAAAAAATGAAGCCCATTCAGGTTGTACTGCAAGTAAATTAGAAAACAGATAGTGTTTCCGAGACCGGATTCAATTAAAAAACGTCAATCACCGGGACCGTGCTCATGAAAACAACCCGAAGCCCAGACAATATTTAATCCTGCCCCTTTAGCCGGTAAATTACAGCACAATCTGCTCACTTGGTGTGTATTTACAGTTAGTGTTGCAGGACGGCGACATTGTCCACTAGAGGATTTATTTGCTCTTCATGTTTGTTGACTGTGGATCATCAAGAATAGGGTGATGGGCTTCCGCTGCTCCGAGCTGCCCTTTAATTAAATTGTTCCCTCAGGCATGATGGAAGAGGGGATCTAGTTTCAGGGGTGACTGGGCGACGAGTACAGAGGGAGACCCGGCACTTTGCGAGGGCCCCGCTTTGTTGTGTGACTCTGCTGGAGGTGAAACAAGCGCTCGGAGTCTGACTTCGCCAAATGGGAAAGCGGCTCTGTGGTGATGCATCAGTGTCCCCTTGCCGGTTATGCAACCAGCCTGGAGGAAGCATACATGTGTTACTCTATATGATTTCTGCCCAACCAAGATCGAGATATATTTCTATACATTTCTCATCTTCTTTATCATTATTGTCCCGACTGTTGACAACTTCCTGTTTGGGGCATCAACACAGAGTGACTTACACTCCAAAATATTAGTCCTACCTTTGATTTATCTATTTCAATGGATTCCTGGACCATAACAACATGCCCTTAGCAACTGGAATCACATTGATATAATTTTCAGTTTAATAGTTATACCCGAAAATCCACATTTCCAAAATGGCGGTTTTCCGGATCACCTCCAAATCTTAATCATTCGTTCCTTGTCTCAGAAAGAAATTTCATCAAAATCTGTCAATAACTTTTTGAGTTATGTTGCAAACAAACAAACAAACAAACAGATAAACAAACAAACCAACAGACAAACCAACGCCGGCAAAAACATAACCTCCTGGGCGGAGGTAATAAATCACGAGTGGGATCAAGTTGAAACTGTTTGTTGTGGAGTCAATGCTCTGAATTGTTTATAGTGAGTTTACGTGTCTTTGGGAAACTAGAATCAGCTATAAACGCTGTATCTGACATTATTACAAGCTATATCCTCGCCCCTATAAAAAACTAACAAACAAATAAATCCTCCGAGTGAAACAGTCTCTTATATCCAACGTAAATCGGTCACAAGCCAGAGAGGTTGGGAACCAGCGCTCCACATTATCCACAGTCCTTTCTCCTCTTCTTCTCTGGGATGGATTTTTGCTGCTCGGGCACCATTTGCGAGGTGTAATAAATGCTTATTGTCACTACTTTTATTGCTTCCTCTACAGCGCACAACAGTTTTTAACCCAATTCGGCTAAAGAACTGCATTATTCCCTCCTCTCTGTTACATCAAATCTAGATGTAATGCGTCCCTGCCCAAAATGTTGCTGTGCTTGCTGCCATTAACGCGTCCATCCTCCATTCCAACTAATGGAAATTCACATTTGGTGCACCTAAGTGCCTCTCTCCAAGTGCCGCTCTAATGTCCCGTTCTCAGCCCCCTCCATTTGAATCTTTATTGAAAGTCCTGCTAAAGAAAATTCCCTGTTGACGGTCAGTGGTTGGGAGGCAGATTACAGCTCCAGTCCGAGGTAATTTCAGCACCGTGTGACTTTCTCTCCACCCTAATTTCCCTGTGAACGCAACAACCTGTCCTCGTCGTCCAAGCCAAGAGATCGGAGGCCAGACTCCCTTTAATGAAGCCGTCCCCTCTCCTCTCTAATTCCCTTCCCTGGTTCTGTGTGACTGAGGCTCTGGCCAGGAGTCGGCCTCTCTCATTGGCCGACAGACGATCTGCATGAATGAGTAATGGCTAATTAAGGGTCTGAATATGACTGTTTATCTGACTTTATGATCTGACTGTGTGCCAGTCGGTGAGTCTGTCTGAAGGCCCGGCCGCTACCGACGTTAGCAGAAATCCACCAGATGCTCCGGCTGCATGCTCTGTGCTCCGGCGCTGGCAGCGTGCCACCCCTCCTGCTTCACTAGGCTAATGTAAATGCACCGTCTCATCATCCGGGCCCGGGGGGAGGCACACTCGTCTGCCCCGACATGCTCGCTCTCGCGGGGGGAGCGAGCGGGCCAGATGCTGGGGAAATCTTCCTCGGTGACGAGGGAGCCATCGGAGGTCAGGAGTGAAGGACTGCGAAACAGGGAGTCTGAAATCATTTGTAATGCTGCCTGAGAGTGCAGAAGCCAAGGTAGTGCTTTTTGAAAAAAGAACTTATTCTTTCAGGAATCTATAGCAATGTGTCAGTCATCATGAAAAAGAGTTCAAGACTAATTTTTAAAGTCCTCAATCTCTGATGCTTAAGAAACTGTTTTCTATTTCCTGGCAACCAGTTAGGGATCAAACTTATTTCAAATGACAAGCCCATATTTTTTTCATCACAATCTTATCAAGGGTTGGTTCAAACAAATTCAATATAAACCTGTTCCAAACATACCTCTAATTATAATTAGCCATGCAAATATTTTGGTTTTATTTATAAGTTTTTGAGCCAACTGCCTCTGAGATTTCTGCCTCCACTCCAATACAGCAGAGAGGAAATGGAGGTTCATTTATGATTTAAGCTTTTCATTAACTTTTCCAAGCATAAGCATATATAGTATGTATAATGCAACACCAGACAACATCAGAGTAAATCCTTAAGGAACAGATAAGAGAACAAAACTGGACACATAAAAGCCAATGCAAATGAAATAAGGCAAACCAATGAACATATAAAGGTAACACACAGTTAAAATGAGAATATTTACTTCCTATTATGTTTTCTTCTTTATATCAGTTGTAAAGGAATAAGCATCACTGATCTGAAATTAGATCCCATAAAACTGCATCAGAATCAGTCGTTTCACTCAAACAACAAATGTTTAGGTCAGATCAGAAAATGCTGTTGTTCTAAAGGGAAGTCGTAAATGATGTATGAGCAAAAAACATAAGGGATTGGACCCAAAGTGCAAACAATGGTAGACCTGGTGCAGTTCAATGAAATGTATTAATTAAATCAAAAGACTTACTGGATGGTGAGCAGCAAAACCAGGGTCAGTGCAAACAGTCAGACAAAGGTGAGGTCCAGGAAATATCATTATAAACATCCAAGAGGAGAAATTAACACCAAGTACAAGGACGAATGGACAAGGAGAGAAGGGAACACACAGACTCAATCCACAAAGACGAGAGGATCACAGGTGAAATCAATCAATTCCAAAGGTGGGAAACACATGAAGACAGGAAGTAAAGTACAATTCTACAATTCTACAATTTCATTTAGCAGACGCATTTGTCCAAAGAGACGTACATCTGAGAGCA
The DNA here is from genome assembly GCA_037975185.1 of Centropyge bicolor. NCBI lineage: Eukaryota > Metazoa > Chordata > Actinopteri > Pomacanthidae > Centropyge > Centropyge bicolor. The sequence continues at coordinate 2,594,518 of JBBMOC010000044.1, forward strand.
AATACAACACAAGCAAGGATCTAGTCAGGAGAAAACAACCTGGATAAGTGCCAAAAAATCAAGGTTCAAGTTAGATAGGGCCTGCCTACAGACAGTGAGGGGGCCATACATTGCAACATACAATTAGACTTTTTTTTTTTTTTTTTTTTTAGTTTTTTTGCGTGTGTGTGTTTGTCTGTGTGTGTATGTGTGTTCATTTTATAGGAGTTTATCAAGTGCCAAGGTGTTCAGTGAAGAGCTGGGTCTTTAGTCTTTTCTTAAAGACTGAGAGTGACTCTGCAGATCGAACACAGTTTGGTAACTCGTTCCACCACCGGGGAACCACAGAGGAGAAGAGTCTAGGTGGTTGTATCAGACGCCTTTCATTGGTCGAGCGTAGTGAGCGAGACGGAGTGTAGACCTGAATCAGGGTGTTCAGGTAGGAGGGAGCCGTTTTTGTTGTAGTTTTGTAGGCAAGTGTAAGAGCTTTGAATTTGATGCAGGCAGCAACTGGAAGCCAGTGGAGCGATCTGAACAGCCGTGTGACATGTGCTGTTTTTGGCTGGTTGAAAACCAGACGTGCTGCTGCATTCTGGATCATCTGCAGAGGTTTGACCGTGCATGCGGGGAGGCCTGCCAGTAAGGAGTTGCAATAGTTGATGCGTGATATTACTACAGCCTGTACCAGGAGTTGTGCAGCATGTTCAGACAGGAAGGGTCTAATCTTCCTGATGTTGTACAGTGCGAATCGACATGTTCGAGCAACAGTGGCCACATGAGCCTTGAAAGTCAGTTGGTCATCAATCATGACACCCAAGTTTCTGGCAGACTTTGTGGGTTTGAGTTGGGTTGATTCAAGCTGATTCAAAGTAAACACACCTGAGGACATACTCTTACACTGAAACCCAGAACCATAGCACTGGTTAGATAATTACTGGTCTTTGAAATCAGGGGTTGACCAAAGAAATGTCATCACCATTCAGCAACATGAGGTTTTGTCTGATTCTTCCAATGGTGGAAAACAATCCTTAAATTCAATCCTTAAACAAGACTAAATTCCTGTTTGGATTTAGTCACTGGTAGGAGAGACCTGTCTTTTAATAAACTCAGCTGTGGAGATTCTGGCACCAGTTTATACAACTACTCTCCAATATTCAACAGACAGATAAAAAGATTTGAAAACTGTTTTCACTGGAACTAAATGCAGCACTGTGTCTTCAAACCTGGACACAATAAAACTAAACTATCTCCATGGCTTCCTACTGTTAGTGAGAAATTTCGGGTCAGTCATCCCTTAAAATGACACTTTCAGCTTCTCCCTCGTCAGTTCATTGTCAGTCATTACGAATTTAATTGAGCTGTAATATTTTCCGCTCCGTCTTTGTCTCCCAGTTTGTGTTGTGCAGGATCACAGTTCAGATGAACCACAAGCTTTTCATGAATTTTCACATGTCTGCCGGAGCACAGATAGACAGCCCCACTGCTGAGGAGCTGCGAATCCTTTCATCAAGTTTTTCTCTCTTTTTTTTTTTTTTTTGGTGGAAGTCGACTCGCGCGATATGTGATCGGTTTGGACAGATATAATTTTCAGCAGGCTTTTGAAAGCTCCCTCTGTCTGTGTAGATGGAGAATCCCCGGAGAGAGCAGAGCCGCCTCAGAGGAATCGGACAGACAAGCAAACTGCTCGACACACACGCTGGGTTTCTGAGGCGGGGATGAAAACTCTGCTCCTGTAATGTTTGGTTAGGAGGAGAACAACGGCCGTGTGATGCTGCACTGCAATTTCACTTTGCTTCGGGGGCTGAGAAGCTGCTGTGGTTGGTAGCATATTTCCAGCAGAGTGGGGATTAATCAAACTGTCAATGGATTCTAAAATTCCAGCGAGTTGGCGAGAACAGTCGGTGGAATCTTTCATGTCGTCAGCTGCCTGGCACGGCCGCAAATACTCTGCGAACGTCTCCTCTCGCCGCCTGTCAAATCATACTTATCACTCAGATGATTGGAGGCAGTTCTTTTCCAATTTCAGACTGACCATGACTGGCTGTAGTTTAATGGTTAGCAAAGCTGTACTGTGAGGTTGGAGCACTGCCAGTGGATGTGTACTGTATGAGGAATGGTCTTCACGGCCTGGAAAGTGACTGAGGTGACAAGACAAGAGCAATGGTTGAGGAGCGGTGAAGGAAGGATTTAGATCCTTTACTTGAAATGAAGGAAAGAAAGAAAAACTTTGCACTCAACTGAAAACAAAAACAGAGCTGGGATGTATGGACCTATATCCAAAGTTGAACAAGTGGAAAAAGAGTTTGCACAGTTGTTTTCAGTTTCTACATTGGGCTCAGAGCGGGGGCGTTACCAGGGGGGGGGCAGGGGTGGGCAGTGCCCACCCACGGACACGCTCTGCCCACCCAAGGAAAACTGGATGTAGTGCATGTGATATCCCATTCATATATTACTGTATATGCCAGCGGACACTGCCGTGGACTCTCCCGCGTCCTAAAGCACACACTGTCAGCTCAGTCCCCACGCAGCAGGAAGATGTGACCCCCTCGGCGTCCAGGGTGTAAATGAACCGCGCATGTGCCAAAGCGCTGCTCGCACACACCGTCAGTAGTTCAGACAGTACTTAACATTTGTCCTGCTCGCCTACCTCGCCTTCGGAGTTTCAGTCACGGCAGTGATCTCTATTTGCCCTATTTGCTCTACCGCCTTCTAATACCTGTGCCTTTCCTACCGGACTATTCAACATTCATCTCAGTCTACTTTGTACCTTGTGTGTCGTGCTACGTGCAAGCTGTAGCAAGACAGCTAGGTAGCAGCTACCTGCTTTTGGCTAGCCCAAACGTTAAAACCAGTCACATAAGCACTGTATAGTGTGAGGGAGAGAGAGAGAGAGAGAGAGAGCGAGAGAGAGATGCATATGGCTCATAAAGAAGCAAACAGCTTCCACTCCCGCTAACTCTGCCAAAAACAAACAATGGATGCTCTAAGTCAGAGGTCACCAAAAGGCGGACCGCGGTCCGGGTCCGGACCCAGAAGCTGTCCCATACGGACCCGGACCTATAACCAAAACAGAAGGCTATGATTTAAAACCTGATGGGTCGCTTCTGTTTTAACCCAGCGCAGCTTTTGAAGTCTTTACGGCAGTGGTTCAGTGGATTAGGAAATGCACGAACCAATTACATGCGAGTTAAACCATTCCACAGGATGCCACTCAGCTGTATTTACTTTCTCTTATTTTGAAATGCAGCCCTTTTTTAGTAAATGAGGGAAAATTATACATATCGGCAGTCATATAAAAGTTCAGTTCTATGTTACTTGACAATAAATATATTATTATTATTGTTATTATTATTATTATTAAATATATATATCACATTATATAGTTAGACATTATGATCTCCCGGACCTTTGCGTCAAGAAATTTTCTCCCACTGGACCTCTTTAAATTTAAGTTGAATACCCCTGCTCTAAGTTAACCTTTGTGTTGTTACCTCCTATTTCACCTTTAAAAAAAAGAAAGAAAAAAAAACATTATCACCTGCATGTTCATAATGTTCTATGAATTTAATTGACAGGGGAGAAAACAAAACATGTTTTAAGGTGCAGTAGCCCTACCCTGGATTTTGAGCTTTGAGTATTGTAGCACTTTTTTTTTTTTTGCCCCCCCAGGTAAGACTAATGCCCACCCACACCTGGCATCCTGGTAACACCACTGGCTCAGAGAAATAAAATGCACAAATGTGTCAGGTGCATTGGCTTCTTCACTGTCGGATAGAGTCTCTTTTGGGGACATGAGATCAGATCATCTGCATATATTTTTCATTTTATGCACTTCTTGTATTTAATATTCAGGGATGACGTATAAGATTTTGAGTAATGCAGCTCTGGAGACACCTTGAAGCAGCCCTGCACACCTGCTGGTGATGAAGGCCCTGCACACCTGCACATGTCCTCACGTCTTCTGGTTAATTAGACCTCTGCTCAGGTTAATGTTTCGGTGGGGCCATGTTGGCAATTAGACGAGATCTTCTACCTCCTTGTAACAGTCAGAATGATGAAGGTGTGGGTGGTGCTGCCCTAACAGGTGTGAGTCTGTGTCTGCCCACACGGACCTACAGGGAGGCTGGATAACATCTAATCATCGCACACCTGTTTAAGGCCTCTCCTAATAGATTGTTCTAAGTTGTTAACCAACCCCTGACAGAGTCATTTAGTCTATTTTGGGTCATTGTTTTGGTCTGAAATGATGCTCTCATGAACTATATGTTACCTAAGACAAGCCAAATTCCACTGGGATTTTTATGAGATAGTGGAGACCAAAACAAAAGGAGAGTGAATATTGTTTTAAAATGACATAACTTGTACTTCTATCAAACTAGAAGACACATATATTAATGCCTCTCCCCGTACTGTAACATGGCATTTTTAATCATTCTGATAAGACCAACAAGTGAATAACTGTTTCTTGGGTCAGCCAATGTTAGCTTAGATTTACACACTTATATTAATATATTATTCATGATCCATTTTGAATTTGTTATAAGCTATATTACATAGGCACTAATGCAAATGGAGGTTAGAGGTCTTACCTTGCAAAGTCAGCCCAGAACCTCCTTTAAACCTGCTACAATCAACGACTTTCAACTCCTTCACCGAGGAGACAAAGCCGGCCCAGCGTGCAACACTTGAAAATGTGCTGTTTGTGTGTGTACTGGGCTCCCGGGGGAGACCGTGTGTGTGTGTCGGCCTAACAACGAACGTAAAGCAGCGTTTATTTCCAGGAAACTTTCCCCGTCGCTGAGAGCTCCCCTTGATCCTCATACACTTTGAAAGCAGCTGACGCCTCCCAGCAGCGTATTTGACAGAGCAGTCAATCACCTCCGTCTGCTGTCACACAAACCAAGGCGTCATCTGCATAAAAGTGAAAATGCGCCGAACATGAATAAAGAAAACCCGTGGCTAATGTACTCTGAGGGACATAGGTAGGCATCTGGAGGGGGTGATTGAGAGCGATGAGCGGGGGGGGGACGGGCCTTCCAGAGATAAGACCTTTTAGAGAAATTCAATTACCTTCAGGCGCACAGGAAATGTAGGACGTTATAAAGTTTGATTACATCAAGGTTGGTGAAAGGATGGGAGGAGACGGTTGTAAACAGAGACATTAACTGAGATATTATTTAGCTTGTGGTCATGTATTATGCAATTCCAGCTGGAGTCGATGCAAAACACTTATTTCTGCTATTAAAGTGCTTGAATCATTGTATCATTCCCAAGCAGTACAAAGATTCAGTGAGAACATACAGTAGCTCTCCATGACAGTACAGAGGGTTTTTTTTCTTTCTACATCTGCAATTAGTCACAGCCGAATGTTTTCTGTTGTGTCAGATAATCTGAAAATGGTTGACATTTAGCGCCAGCCCATACACTTTATCCTTCGACCGCTCCTGATTCCTGACAAGCTCGATAAGCTGAGAGAAAGTGAAGATGGGTGGATGAGCGACTGGTGGAGGAGGAGGAGGGAGGGGGGAGGGGGGAGGTAATCAATATAAACATGAGGCAATTAGTGTAGCACTCATATTTCTTTAGGGAGGTGGGTGTAAAAACCTGGGCGATCAAAGTGATGTCTGCTCCATGCGAGTCATTAATGAGGCACCGGGGCGACTACAGGGATATATTGTTAAAGAGCCTTTAAGAAAACCTGCATGGAATTAATTAAAACACAATACACTCCTCCGTCCTTCACGCACTTTACAATGTTATAGATCATTTGAAACGTTCGCAGGCAGGGGAAGAAAACTAGGACTGGCTCCTCACTCCCACGTCGACGCACTCGTTTATTTCTGCTACAAAACTGAGAGCAATTTCTGGACTGGTCGGCCACTTTGAAACCAGTGAAACACACCAATTAATGGGATCTGGCAGGAGACACAAGTGGAGCGCCAAGTGGACGAAACAGAGTCCAGGAAGCTCGACGTCCACCGCGCTCGTTTCATCCGTGACACATGCAAATGAGTGAAAACAGGGACGCAAACATTCAGAGGCGCAAATAAACAAACACAAACACGTCGCTCGAGCCTTGTACACAGCTGGAAATCATTGCTCGGGGGAAGGTGATGCGACGCGTTTGGACTTGATGTATCCCCACACACACACCTGACTAATTGGCTGCAGCTGTCAACAAAGAAAAAAAGTGGTCATTAGTGCAACATGTAGGAGACATAAGACGTGTTCTCATTTAAGAGAGGAGACGACTTGCATGACTGGCTTTAAAGAACGTCAGGAGCGGGGATAATTAGGTTCAATCATTTATTAAAAACAACTTTCACATTCGTGTTACAAAAGTCACGTGATGCAAATGGAGGTGCTCGCAGATGTCGTCGAGCTGAACGATGACGTCACAGCAACAAACCACAAAACCCGACACATGGACACGAGGGAGAATCAGCTCGGCTTCATGTGAAACCACAGATAATAAAGCAAACGTAGAAACAGTAACATGACGTTTATTGATCTGCTGCTGTAATTACCAGGCAAAAATAACACAAAACTGTTCAGTTGATTTTGATCAAGCGGCAACCTCCAGCGCTGAAAAATGAAGCCAATGCGGAAGTGCAAAAAAGCTGCAGTTCCTCGAATAACCGCTAGAGGAGGCTGCAGAAGGGAGTCNTTTTTTCAGCCAATAGCGTTCATTCAGCCGGCCCATAGGACCCGCCTAAGCTCCGCCCTCGCTCCACCTCTTTATCCATATTTGGAGTAGCCGGAGGTAGGCTACCAAGATGGCTACGCACTACGATTTGCTTCATTTTTGCTCTTCAGAAACCTATGGGTGACGTCACGGACACTACGTCCATATTTTATACAGTCTATGATTTTGATTGATTAGCAGTTTTTTGCCTTTTCGCACGAGTGGACTATAAAGTTAATTTATTCCTCAAAATGTTGCATTATTAGTACATGTGAGGGCATGTGTGTGTGTGTGGAGGGGAGGTTCAGTGTCTTGCTTATGCTCTCACATGTTGGGTTTAGATATGTGAGATCCTGTAAAGTGATCAACACAACACACATTTGCTGTGTCGTAAACAGTAACGACTTGTCTGCAGCTTGTGTTTTGGCATTCTGGTGGATTTTCCAACATCTGTCTCTCAAATATTACAACACAGTTTGTTGTAGTATTTTGCAGCTGTTGTGATATTTTGCAGCTGTGAGCACCTATCTATTACGTTGTGGGTCAATAATATACAACCCAGATTTCGAAGAAGTTTGGATGCTGTGTAAAATGTAAATAAAAGCAGAAATGAACTGTTTACTGACAGCAATTTCCAGTGTATTAATCTCCTTCATACAATCATGTGTTTACAAAGTGTTGAACCTCTCTGCATCCTCGCTTGTGAATGACTGAGTCTTTCCAGGACGAACCTTTCACATCATGATACTATCACCTGGTTTACTTGAGTACACCTTGAAAGCTTTCCCGTGTGAACACATGACAAACACAAATGACCTGCTTTGAATCTGTATGTTGTATAGCACTGCTACAAAGCTAAAGTGTGTCTTTCAACATAGCAGATATGTCAGAATGAATTTCTATTCATCTGAAAAGAAATGTGCCTGAAGCAAAATGTACACATTCCTTCATCTAGTTTTTTTCCCCACTCCCTTCTTTCATCCCTTATATTTTCTAATTACCAGCCTAAGTGTCCCTGAGCTACAATAATGCTACATATTGTAGCACCATCTGGCCCCGGAGAGCACATCCTCCTGCAAACACGCTCCAGAGGTCAAACGCTCTGCGAGAACAAATTTGCAAAGACTGAGCTGAAAATATTCCAGTCATCTCGTTGACCTTGCTCAGGAAAGTTGCTGCACACAACAGCAAACACTGACACATGCCATTTGCCAACAAAACAGCAGCAACAACAAAAAAGGCAGGGAAATAAAATCAAGTAAATACGAGGTAAATCCAGCAGGAATTTAATTGAGGTCTGGAACAGTCAAGGTAACCGAAGTGAAAATGGAAGAACCTCTCTCTCTCTCTATCTCTATCTCTCTCTCTCTCTCTCTCTTCAGGGTGGGCAGACTGGAAAAGTTTTTTCCTTTTTCCATTTGCTCGACGGCTCATTAGTTTCTCTGTTGTTGTAAGCTCGTGCAAATTACATCATGTCCATTACTCTCATTGCTCAGATCGCGAGCTGGCTGTATGGCTCCATTCAGCACTTCTGAGAAATGAATGGGCTGCGCAGCCACGCTCAGACCTATATTATTTATTACGAAGAGCCTGCTGACTTGATGCGGTCAGCTCGGTACACGGACGCCCGACACCTCGCTCTATTATTTATAAGATATTGAAAGAGTGAGCCGAATGAAGCAGAAGTGCGTGTTCATGTTTGGACTGACTCAATTAATTAAACTAAATCCAAAAAGAGGAGAGGGGAGAGTGGAACATTATCCCGGCTTACTTTGCGTTGCTGCGGAACATTTTGATAAATACCACAAAAGGCAGACTTGGCATCATGTTGGGAACTACATGACGGAGATTAGTACTTTTCTAAATGAGAGTGAAACGATGTGCTTGTTGAATTAAAACCCCGTCCGCCCACTAATACAGTTCAGCTGAGAACGTCCAGCATCGGCTCTTATTTAAAGGGGAAGTTCGTCCAGTTTTGCACATAAAAGTCAGTTTAATAATCATGACGAGTATTTTTCAGCTTTGTAAAACAGATTTTTAAAATGTCTTCAGCTGCTCTGGAGGAGTCTTGTCCAGCATGTGGGCTTCCAACTCGACTCATAAATATTACATTCATATACTGAATGAAGGTTTTTCCTGATGTGCTTCGAAGGAAATGCAATTGCTGTTTAACTGATGTTGACAACAATGTTTTTTCTAGTTGACCAAGTTTTTGAGATTTTAACACACTGGTACTTTGGCTAAGGAAAGATATAATAGCCTCTTATTGTCTGTCACTGTCTCACAGAAACATAGCCATAAAAGCATTCATCATATTTTAGATGCCGCTGGTGGATATTATAGAAAAAAACAAAAGTGAATGTTTTTTGCAGATATATTTAGTTTGAACAGTTTGCATGTAAATTCAATAAAAGCATATCCTCATTATGTTGACAGAAACAAAATCCTGGTGGCATTAAGTTTTTTGTGCTGTTGCAAATGAGCTGTATATGAATGTAAATGTAAGGAGACAACATATTTATAAGTCTGACTCACAAATTGGTGTCACAAAGTTTGATCCTCACTAGAGAGAAAAAAGTGGGGATATCTCAGCTTTGCTTTGACGTCTCTCTCTATAATCTGTCTCTTGTGAGCTCCCCATATTTATTAAAAGTGCACTACTAAATTGCTGGAGTGCCCATTTAATTTCCTACCCTGATACTTTATTCATTACTGTGGCATAAAAACCAGGAATGTGAGCATTATTATTTCAAACCCGTGTTCATTTATGCAGAGGTTACATAAAAAAAAAAAAAAACCCTCATGTGCACAGACACTCCCGAGAACCGTCTGAACTCGGCACATCTCAGCTCCTTCGCCGATGTTTCAGAAATCTCCCGAGACGCCAGATTGGAGATGACAGCTCAGCTCGGGCTCCATTCATTTAACATGAACACATCCAGCGAGTTTCTGACGTTCTGACGCTGCTCGCTCGCTTTTTGTTTAGGAAGGAATTTAATCATGTGACGGGTTTTTTTTAGGTTTTTCTTTAATCCCCACAGAGAATAAAAGACACAAGGACAGAATCCACATCGGTAAAAAATAAGAACATTCACAATAGATCTAATTTTAGCTAATATGTCGACAGCAAATGACAGAAAAACACATATAATCACTACTTATGTACATTTCAATAACCTGCAATAATCCATGCAGCATTTGGATGTTACTTACTTTACCACCAAGAAAAGTGTGTTATCTGTGTTAGCGAGGAAGGACTTTCATCATCACAACCTTGGTGTTATATTACATTCCATGTAACTCGACAGACATCCAAAGTTACACATTTCACAAGGACACTTGACCTGAACATGAATAAAGGAAGGTGCTTCACAATACAGAAATAATAATAAGACATGCACACGGGAAAAGAAGAAATACATTTTTTTTTTTCAATGTAAGAAAGCACTTGAGGCATTTGAGAAAATGGCAACAAGTACAGCAGTCGGGGAGTGAATCAAATGCTACACAGTGAACTAAAGAGGTTTCAACGTGGAGTCGGACAATCAGAAGTTCTTCAAAACCTGAACTCCAAAACAGACAGAAATCACCTCGACTCATCACAGCAGGAACGAGAGACAAAATAATGAGAACACTTTTAACATAACAATGAAATTTACATCTTTGTTCCACAAAACTCAGGACGTTTTAATCAGGACTTTTTAAAAACCAGCTCTGTTATAAGGGACGTGACCAATCAATTCGCTTTTCAAGTTTGTGTTATACAACGAGTGAACAATCGAAGCTCGGTCCACCTCTGTGGCAGAGCAGCTGAGGACAGGATGCTTTTAGTGTTTTTACCATTTGCATATATACAGCAAGAGAAAAGTCGGCTTCAGGTTTGACGATGGGTGAAACGTTTCCAAGCAAATTAAACATCGGTCAGTTCACGCTTTGAATGAAAAAAGAACCAGGATCAGAAATGAACAAGAATTCAGGGCAAAAAATGTTACTAGGAAAAGTTCAGTGTTTTGGGAAACAGGCTTATTCACTTTATGAAGTAAATATGAAGATACAGTCAGCTGGTTAGCTTAGCTTAGCACAAAGACTGGAAGCTGAGGGAAACAGCTAGCCTGACTCTGTCCAAACAAGGACTCAATAATCTATAAGTTATATGTCTTTGTTTAATCTGTACAAAAACAAATAGATAATTCGAAGTATCGTGAAACCAAAACATTCAAAATCCCACTGACATTTGCAACTATGGTAATAATAAAATTTGGTCTTAATACAGAGACAAAATCAACAGGATGTCATGTCTAGAAACGGAAAATAGATCTCTGTTTTTTTTTCACCTTTAACACCTTTTCCCATAAATCCTACATGTTTGCACGTCGTGGCTCGACAAAACAGTGAGTCGGTCAGTTCAGATGTGTCTGTAAGAACAGCAGGACAGAAAGGGCTGAGCCCTCAAACAGTTTTTTGTGTGGTCACAAAATAACTCCAGGAACATGTTTAATTTTTCAGACAGACGAAGGAAATGCTGAATGAGAGATTACAGAATCCAGTCTGAATGTGATGTCTTGATTTTTATGTGCTGAACGTTTTCATGACCAGACACAGTAACAAACTGTTACACCTCAGTTTTTGTACTGGTCATTAAAACAACCATTGAACAACCACACACCTTGGTTGTGTAATGGTTGTTTAACTGTTTGACTCCGTGTAGGTGATTTTGTTCCCCTTGGTCAGAGCCAGCTCAGCTCTTTCCCTCTGTCCCCAGTCTTTGTGCTGAACTAAGTGGCTGCTGGCTCATATTCACCAGTCAGATATGAGAAATGTATCATCTAACTAACTTCTCATCAAACCCCCCAGAAAGCCAATAAGCATTTTTCCCAAAGTTAAAAACCTCCTGAAAATTAAAGTGCCCAATATTTTGCCTCCCACTCTGCTCACTCTGTTATTCATGGGGTTACTAATTCACAGTGAATGTGTCTACAGTCGTCTTCCTGTGAGCCGCAGATGATTCATGGGAGCCTATAAAAGGGCGTATTCTCCATACTATACTGTATAATACATCCGTGGGTATTCTTCCAGTGTGTTCTGGCGGAGCGTTTGTTGATCAGAAAATAACCGAGAGCACAGCCTGAAGCGGCAGAAAATGTTGGCAACACACGACCTGCAGCGGAAAAGAAAACGCTGCACACAAACCACTGCTTCAACCAAAAAAAAAAAAAATTGAAAAAAAAAAGGATGAACAGTAGAGACACTGTGCTCTTCCTTCAATTGTGATTTTAAACACATCAAATAATGCACCACCTAAAAACACGTCTCCCAGCACAAACTTCTCGTCTCATGTCGGTGAGAAGCTCTGTCTCTGGCTCTGTCTAATTTCTGGTGGAGACAGCAGAGGTAAGCTGATTGGTGGAGAGCTGCCAGATGACTGCACAATCACAGGCTGAATAGCAATGTATAAAAGATTAGTCATGTAACATGCATGACATAGTGTATGAATTCATGCTTCAGTATCGAGAGGTGTCTCCTTCAGGAACACAAAGGAGTCTCATTTTTAACTCTTCCTGAGGCCCAGATCTTATCTTCAGAGCAGGAGACGTGATCCGATAAGACGTCTCTGCTTTACATTGACTGTACATATCGTGTGGCGGATACTTTGATCCGCGGCCGCTCGCAGTGCTCGGCTGCAGCGTACCTCTCCGGCATGTCGTCCCAGAGGAAATCGGAGCCGTGACCCTGCCTGTGTTACAGCCGCCTCCTACCGGCTGAGCTACACCAGGAGGAATTTAAAATAGGGCTTTTTACATTTTGACGATGCTCTTGTCAGGGTTGACCGAGTGCAGTGGCAGGACAGTCTTTGTAACCTGGCTCTGTCTGGAGGATCAGATATTCCTGTTCCTCATGTCTCCAAACATGCAGCTGACACACAAGCAGGGTTCTGGTTATTTGCAGGTCAGAACAGACGTCTGGGTTAAAACTGGAGCTGGAGCTTTCAACAGTGTCAGACGATCTTCATCATGAGTTTGTTCAGTTGTCGTAGAGGTGGATCAGTTGACATGCAGAGCTGTTATGATTTCATCTGTTGCACTTTTAGAGCGTCAGTGTGCAAGATAAAACAAAACAAGCCTTAATTAAATTTGCTTGAAAAGTTAATTAGCCCCTTTTCATCCAAATCATTTTGGAAGCCAGCAACTCAACTCAGGAGCAAAATGAAAAAATGAGCTACACATTTCTGGTTGTTTGAGACACAACACAAAGTCATTACGCTCTTTGTGGTTTAAAGTTGGAGGAGGAAGTGATACAACATCCATTGAAAATGTCTGAAAAGTGACAGGAAGTCGACTATATGACTTTGAAATTTCCACTCCCAGTTTTAATGTTCCCACTCATGGCAGCGAGTGTTTGTTTTCCTCCTGTGTGAATGAACGTTGTACACAAGTTGGAGCTGCCTGAGGCTTTTGTTTGACCAATCAGAGACACTTACATCACATCAAACTCCAGCCTCATAGCTCCAGGGCTACCCACAGACTGGGAACTTTTTTGGTGGTCGGGAACTAATTTAGACCCTGATCCCTCTGACTGAAATGCAGGAAGAGTTTCTGAAAAAGTTCCAGAAAAAGTGAGCTGAATTTGAATTTATACAAATTTTTACATTCACTTCATGTAACTCACGAGTCCCCCTAAAACACCCCCTCAAATTATTTTAGCCTTTCTAATTTTTGCATTTCTTCAGTTACTATTCAATTACCATACTGCCTGTATATTCTACAGATGATGAAGACCTAAATCATATCTCCTCACAGCCATAAGATGCTAATCTGGTGGACAAATGCTGAAACCTTTATTTCTACATTTCTTGGTCTAAATGTCCTCAAAATCACTCTGAACTCTAAAAATACTGAAGTTGACTCATAAAAATCATCAGCACACGATGATATGTAAACTAAAGCTGCTAAAATACAGAGGACATGACCTCAGAGTCTTCAGCAGCACAGTAGCTTCAGCCAAGACGTCCAAACCTCTGCCAGTTTTAACCTACGTACATGTCTTTTTGACCTGTAAATCACCACGAGAAACAGCCCAAAACGGAGTGTGATAATGAGCAGTGCTGTGCAGGAGGAGTGAGACTGCGTCGCTCGGCTGCAGTACATTACAGTCGTCAGGGACCCTGTGCATCAAGGCGCCTAAATTAGAAGTCTTTGAATCCTTCCAGTCGTCCCCTCTGGGCCGCGGCTCTGACCGGGACACTAATCACAGCCTGGGGGAGGGGCAGTCACGGTCACAGCCCGAGTGTCTCAGCCCTCTACAGCTACCAGCCGACCTCCACACCTCAGCACTCGGGCCGATTATTCTCCACCGTCCTGGAACAGATGCATTTGAATGTAATGGCCGGAACCAGGAGAGGCGCGCGTTGCGTTCAAAGACAAATGGGAAGGTGTGTTCACACAGTGATACTGTACACAAAGAGGCACAAAGCTGGATGAGAGTATGAGCGAGTGAGACAGAGAGCATCTTCCTCTGTCTCCATACAATGAACTGCAGAGTAAATTGCAGGCACAAAATGATAATAGAATACAATTAACTTCAAATGGTTTCACTGCACACATAAATCTCTCCCTCCGCGGGGTCACAAATGATTTAACTCCTTCCGTAAGGATGGAGTTTCTAATTGCACATTGCTCCATGTGCTGTGATGCTCACATTGTCAATGGCACACTGTTAAAGAGCGTTAGGAAGTCATCTCTGCAGAATAAATTAGCAATCCATCCGGACATCAAGCCAAAAACAACGTCTCTTAAAATTACATTTCACAGCATTAGTAAAGAAAAAAACCCCAAACTGACATCTTTAGGTTGTGTGAGTTAACACACAACCAAGCATGATCATAAAAAAAAGCTGATTCACAGCTACACATCTGGTTTACTGTCGAGTTTGACTGAAGTCTGATTTTTTTTTTTTTTTTTTTGCTCGCTCGTGTTTTCTTTTTCAAAAACACTTTGTTTGTTGAAGCTTCCTCAGACAGAGGAGAGTAAATTGAAAGCTGCCTTCAACACTCCCTCAGTCTGAGATGAAGGCTTGAATGATGCTCGTTATAGATTAATTACAGCCTGACAGAAGAAGACAGACACCCAGAGGAAACAGAGTAGGCGAGCTCATCATACGTCCACGACGGCGTGACTCGTCTCTGCAGCAGCTGAGCTCTTCTTCAACTGCAGTCCTGGAAAATAAAATAAAATAATAAAAAATGAAATGCAGTCTTTGCGATGTACAGCGCCTGCAGAGAAGTGAACCGCTGAGGTCACTGCGAGTTGATGGATTGTTGTTTTTTTTCTTCATGTTGTTTTCTCCTTTTTTTTTAAAGATAGTCTTTAAGCCATCCTTTGCTAAACTCACAGAGCAGCCAACGGATCGAATAGTCAATGAAGAGCTGTGCACTTTCTTCAGCTCTCACATTCAGGAGCTAAAGAATTTTTTTTTTCAAGAAGCAGGAGATATGTTTTTTGCTGTCTGGTTTTGGTCAAACCTTATCTTGAAGTCTGTCTGATTGAGTGACTGTTGTCAAAAACCTGGATATGAACCATCCAGGATGTGACAATCAACCCTGAACCAGCCTTTTCTACTGATATGGAGGGTAATCTGTGCCAAAATGGACGCACATTAGGGAACACGTTTTCTGCCAGTGCCGATATTAAGCTGGTCCCCGGATGATGAAGGTGATGATAATGACCATGAAGTCTTTCTATGTTGGTTCAGCCTGCGTCACGACAGCTGCCACGGTGGGTTGAAGAACTTGATGGCGTGGGTTTTGGCCCACTTGGCGAACACAGACTTCTCCGTGATGAAGCGGTGCCCGCCGTAGGGGGCGCTCTCGTGGAGCAGATATTCGGCGCACTCGTCCCGGCTGCCCGCCTCGTAGTAGTGGTAGGGAACCTTTCTGTAACCCTCCGTCCTGAAGGGGAGAGGAGAGACAAAGAGACATATCATTTTATTAAAAACCAGGATGTCATTTAATTTCTTTCAGGCCCTTTTTTGTAATTATTGTAAACTGTGTATGTCACCATGAGTTCCCAAGTAGGTTCCCCAAACTATTTTATATCTGGCCAGATACTTTTTGCTGTGTTTTATAGGAGTGTAAAGGTACAGTTCAGAATGTAAATCTTTACTTTGATTCAACAATTAAGATAAGATAATTCTTTATTGATCCCCCATAGGGGAAATTCGGGTTCATATTTCCACCTCTCTCTCTCTCTCTCTCTCTCTCTCTCTGTCTCTGTCTCAACCCAACCAGTCACGGCAGATGGCTGCCCATCACTGAGCCTGGTTCTGTCCGAGGTTTCTGCCTGTTAAAAGGAAGTTTTTCCTCGCCACTGTCGCATCAAATGCTTGCTCATGATGGGAACTGTTTGGTCTCTATATGTTGTCGGGTTTCTCAACCTGCTCAGTATGTAAAGTGCCTTGAGATAACTGTTGTTGTGAGTTGGCGCTATACAAATAAAATTGAATTGAATTGAATTGAATATTTTTCATGAGCACAAGTTCCAAACTGAAGGTTTTGTCAGACCTGCAGGAACCTTCGTTTTAGATCAACAATATGGGAGCATTACAGTTTCCTGGTTGGTTTCTTCTAATGCTATATAAGTGTTTATCACTGCAGATAAGCGACTATTCTCAGTTGTAGAGAACACAGGGTTTAAGTTTGAGCTCTGTTATAATGTGCCTTCACGTGTGCGTGTTCATCAGTCTGTTGTGATGCTCTGTATAAACATGTGCAAGCTGCAGTTGCTCAGAAATTGAAAGGTCAGAATCTTATGACGAAGCATTACTGACATTTGTGTTATTTTTTTTTCTTATTGACAATATGCCAGTATTTGAGAGCCTTATCTGTAAAAATTATGACCAATGAGCCGCTGTTGAATCTAAAATTTTCAAAATAAAAGATCATCTCTATGAACATCTGACTATAATATTATTACACAGAAAATGCCTGTATTTAATGAGTGAGGTGATTATTTAGACTGTTATAGAGTAAATAAATTACTGAGATGAGATGAGACAGGATCTGTCTGATTCAGCTCAGTGAGTTATTGATCACTTTTAATCCGATCAGCACATCACAACATCACAGTGAAAGTTAAAAGTAGAGTTTGGCAGCAATTATATGACCTTGTTGTTGACTTTCAGTGGAATCATATCATGTTTATTACAATCAAGCCAGATGCAATTAAAAACTAACAAAACACATTTTTTTGTTTTACACATATGAAGAATGTGGTCTCATTTAACAGTTAATTTCTTTGAACAGATATTTAAGTTGTATTACAGTATTTTTATGTAATAGATATGTTGTGTTGTAAAGAAACATGTTGATGAGGTTTGATGTCCACGCATTAATCAAATACTGTGTGATTGTCAAATATCAATTTTAAGTGCTCCTACTACTGTAATTCCCTTTTTATTTGTATACACACAAACAGTATACTGTGTACATTAGTATATTGTTTTAATATGATTTTGCTTGCCGGACACAATTTAGAGCCAAAACATGTTTGGGACAGTTTGGGACAAATTCCAGTCAGCAAATTACAAGCGTCCTTGGTTTTTATTGGCTCAGCTTTAAAAACTATTATCTGAAATAATAAGCAAACTAAATTATTAAACTATTAAAGTGGAGATCCTTCAGGGCAGCGGTTTGAACTGATGCTGCCTCGGGCGAAATTCTCCACTCAGCAGGTTTTCCTCATTAGAAAAAACAGGAGCTGATGTTTGGCGGCCAAATGTATTCAATAAATACTCCTTTAACTAAACTGCATTTATTTGTAAAAGCTTGTGACAGGATTAATTCCAGACACAATCTGAAAACATCGCAAAACAAACTGAATAATGTACAGTGTGTAAGTCATTCCAGCCTGTTTCTGTTTAAAGTTTGCATCTTCAAAGCCATTAAAAAGAACAAGGAGTCAATAAAACACAGCAGCAGTAGAATAGATTCATCGCATAATCTGCAGTTGGTTTCTAATAGCAAGTGACGGCTTTGTGACAGGATGACTTGTGTAACAATTTCACAGGGAGAATGAACACAGATAGAAAAGAAACAGCCATCACAATAGTGAAAAAAAAAAACAACAACTCTGGCTGTCTGCCAGCTCACAGTAACACACAGCCCCATCACCGCCTCTCTCCTCTCTGTGCTTCACACCAGCGTTAACACATAAATACAATTTCACCCTCTCCGCGGCACCTGTTGAAGCTCCATTACAACACCGGCGCTGAGGTCGACTCCGACTGAAGCCTCGAACGCCGTCACACAAAACATCACTTCTTCTCGTCGTGCCGGAGCAGTCGCCTGCCGCAGATACTTTGTGTGACACTAAATTGTCCGTTCAGAAAGTCGGCGAAACACAACATCCTCCCGTCTCGCGCGGGAAGGAAGGACATAAGTGAGAGAAAGGCAAGTGAGAGAGCAAACCCTTAACTGCCTCAGTGAATCATAAAATCCTCCGTGCTGGTTGAATTATCGCTGCTCTCTGCCATGTGTCTGGGGCTGTTTATATCCCAACTTCCACTGTGCACGGGGAACACGGGCAGGATAAAAGGCCGGATTTTCACTGCGCATTAGGTAAAAGTGTTTGATTTTGGGGGGGATATAGAGAGCTCAGGTTGAGCTGAGGGGAGAGAGAGAGAGGAGGCCCGTGGAGGCTGACGAGACTTGAGAGTGAGCAGCCGTGCCCGGAGCTACAGCATCTTGTTTGTCATCCCTCCTATGGCCTCGCAGCCAGACAGTAATCACTCAACCCGAGAGTCAGAGAGAAGATGACAGGCAGATATACAAATAAAACTTTAAGCAGAGGGGGGGATTGGGTGCTGCAGCCACAGAGGCTCTGCAGCCTGCTGGGTATTCTAGGCAGGAAAACATAATGGTATTCACGGCACAGAGAACCCAATATGGATTTCAGCATAGAAATTCAGCCATTAAACCCAAACGGAGGCATTGGAAATGAATTCCAATGGGGCGGTCGGCGGTTATGGGAGGCTGCGATTGGCCGGCGCCGCTGTGAATGTGAATCTAGTTTTCGAAGTTTTTGTAGGAACATGTTTTTCATCCCAGTATGGAGGAAGGTAGGTGGGGCTGACAGTTGGTGTCTTACTTGCAGTAGGTGTCATTTATCATGCCGTAGATATGGATCTCTTTGCACATGTCCATGGCGAGGATGAGCGTGAACCAGCCGGTGCTGAGGTAGGAGCCGGACTGGATCCTGCAAACACAGAGAGAGAAGAACTCTTTGACTCTAATATTCATTTACATAAAAAAAATTAAAACCCATTTGCATTCAAATAAAAGCATCTATAGAGTTTCCACGATGACCTTTGTACTCTTTGCTCTTGTGTGCTTGTAATGCAGTTGATCTGAGAATTAAAATTATTCTAACAGCTGTTCTCATTGTGGGTTGCTCTGGATGTGGATCTCAGCGAGGGATCAAAAATGTAAATTTAGATGTAAATGCATCTACGGCGCAGCGAGACAGCCCTCAGGTGCACAACCATATGTCTGTCGAACGAACTTTCACATGAGTCATTTCTCTCATTTTAAAGACCCATTTACTATCGTGCACATTAATAATTAAACAGGTTATAAAATTCACAGTATATGTATATAAAAAGTTTCAGAGGAAAGAAACACACTTTATCACGAATGAGTCATACACATGTTGTCTCCTGCGAGTGATGAAGAGCCCCGGGGGCCAATCAATAACAACATGCGTAATCCTTTCATGAGCATCAGACTCCTGTTGTACCAGTTACAATCTATCAAAGTTTCAAAAATGGAAGCTTTGATCATTTTCAAGCACAAAACACAGAGTTGAGATGAATCTTCACTCAAGGTTTTTTTTGTCGAAACCAGACTAGTAGCGTCAGAAATAGGTCATAAAATGTAGCCCCGCCGCCCTCGCAGGGCAGGTGGCCCCCGCTCTCCCAGAGGGCCCCCTGCCTTTCAGCAATGCTAAATACTACAAGGAGCCTTAGACCTTGAATAAATTAAACAAAGTGCACAGCATGACACTGATAATGAGGGAAAAAATGGAAGCATCACCACAGTGTGATACAGTATCAGCACAGAGATCACGGAGCACCATGGGCGTCAAGTCTATTCATTGGATCTAACTGTGACTCAAACACATTTAAAGATGAGATTTTTAAAAAACACTATTACAAATCAACAAACTAATCCACCGCTGAACTGAATAAACCACCAGGTATTTCATTATTTGATATTGAAAGGGACAATAAAAAAAAGGATTATCAAAAGAATTTATAAATTAAAAAATAGATAGGAAATTAATGCCCAAAAATTAATTTGAAAAACTGAATAACAATTAGAGTTCAATCAGAAATTGGGACAATTTTTCTTTTTTCCATTTGCTTTTTCATTTACCTGCTGCCTTTTTCATTTCTTTTCTAGCATGGATCCATTTATTTATGTGTAAAATTGTAGTGATTCCTATTTTATTGTCCCATTAGATATCAGTCACTGGAATGCTTTACAACCATTTCTTTGAGTCTGTCATCCTCCGTAAGAGAAAAAACAGAATGTGCCCAGAAACAGAAAAACAAACATCAGAAGTTACTGGCATACTTCCTTAAATAACACACATGTTTCAAAATGTTTCAAAACACATGAAAAGCCATTAGCTGATATGGATCCTGTCAGAGTTCTCAGCAGGAATCTGCCCATTGCTGATGAAGGACCTTGGACAGTTCCTGAAGCTCTGGCTGTTCCAGGATCAGCACCCTGGACAGCGATCAACATCAACTCTGGTTCACAAGGTTCAAATCTGCAGTTCCCAACATTTCCGACTTGTGATCCTCATAAAATAAAATGAATATCTGTCTATCACCCCTCATCTCCTGCATGTGTCTGCCAGCTGTGGTCAGAGCAAAATAATATGTGGTTCAACAGTAAAATATGATTTTAATTTATAATAATATAATTTCCAGCATGGTCACCATCTTAGTTAACCAAATGTTAGCATGCGAA
The DNA here is from genome assembly GCA_037975185.1 of Centropyge bicolor. Lineage (NCBI taxonomy): Eukaryota > Metazoa > Chordata > Actinopteri > Pomacanthidae > Centropyge > Centropyge bicolor. The sequence continues at coordinate 2,615,211 of JBBMOC010000044.1, forward strand.
AGTGTTAATTTAAACACAAAGTACAGAGGGGGTTTTGCTCTGGAGACAAAGTCAGGAGATCCAAGGAAGTCATTAGGATTCATTGTTTGGGAATCATGAATGTCTGTTTGGAATTTAGAATTTGGACTTTGGGATAATTCAGTCTGGACTGAAGTGGTTGACCAGCAGACAATCGCTAACATGGCTAAAGAGCAACGACTAGAGTCTTACTAAATAGATAAATACAAAAATAAAATAAGCATAACTTTCTATGCTAGAGAGTGCATTCTCTTAAATTGGATAATGGCTAAAGTTCCATCCAAGGTTCAATGGCAAAGGGTGACACTCGAATATGTTGGACTATCTGACGTATCAACTATACAGCAAAGATGATGTTTTTTTATAAACAAGGGAACCCTTTCTGTCATATATTGGTTTGAATATTTCTACCATTCTTGCAAGAGTATCATATCTGTATCATAGCTGAGAATGCACTGCTTCGTAAATGACACCCGATCAGGCACGGCAGCGTACACTTGGTTTATTTTACTTGCTTATTTTTATAAAATGACTCCTGAATCTCTCGCCTGTATAAATTTGAATTTAAATGTGTATGTGAGCCAAATGTATGCTTGTTTGTTTTTGTCATATGTGTTCCTGTTTGATCTCTTGAAAAATTTAACATATATTTAAAAAAAATAAAAGCACATTTTTTTGCAGCAGAAAGATGTTTTCTCTGCTGTCTGATCCTGTTAATCATCTCTTGACCCATCAAATTTCAAAACAACAACCTGTACAGGAAATCAGGAGGAGGCCGCAGCAGAGCAAAGAGTAAATCGGCGAAGAGTAAATTTCAGTTCATCAAACCTTGTTTTCAATCCGAGCAGGTAAAGCAAAAGATTGGGACCATGTGACTGATAAAAACCTGCACAGATCTCACCAACAGCTGGAAATCAGCTCATTAAAAACATTCAACTTCCGCAGCTGTGTGAAGTAAACATATGTTATTCTGCTGTAAATCAGAAATAATTAACTATAAAACTCCTTTCTATACTACCATGCAGTGAGAGCAGCTGGCACGCGGCCGACACAGGTCTGAATGATAACTGGAGGTTCATTTCCCAAACAATTCACTGAGCAGAAACGTAATTTCTCGCCTCTTGTCCAACGTCCATCGCTGCTAGTTTTTCAAATTACATACAATAATGAATTATGATTACAAGCCATTACGAACACAGACCTTATTAAAGCAGAAAGATTGAGGGAGTAAATTATGGCGCTGAGATGCGTCGGGATAAAAACCGAACAGATTTGCATCAGAGTTGTGTCCAAAATGCTGCATTTGAGTTTAAAATTTTGACCTTTAATTAAAGTAACCTCATCAGGCCGGCGGCTGTAATCTGTCAGGACACAATTTGTGTAGCAGCTTCTGACAATGTAGAAGTTATAACCTAATAAATATATATACTTTGACCTTTTTGACTCGGTTTGAATTATTTATGGATCTGCAAGTACAAAACACATTAATTCCACAATATGAGATTCAAACAAGGTCCCAAGAAAAGGTTGAAAAGTAACAGAAAATTAGACAATAAAAATCTTTAAAACCTTTACAGTTTTTTACTTGTTTAATTACATATGTGGATTTTAATTCTAAAAAACAGCTTATTATAAGAAGACTACAGCCCAGATATTATTTTCATTTGGTTCCCAAAAAGTAGATTTTGCAAAACACCTCCTCCATATTCCAGAGTCGCTGCAAAAAATATTATGCAAACACAAGCATCATTAAATACGAGGGGGTCAAATTGTAATGTAGGAGTGCAGAGTCCAAAATTTCAAAATTTGCTGAGAGACAATTCCACTGTGGCGATGAACCTGATACTAAACAGTCTGTGTGGCCACTGCAGCTTTTCACTGCTTTCCTCATGAGGCAGGTCTCCATCTTTAGTGCAGTGATAATTGCTGTGGTGTTTCTGCCCGACACTGTTTAGAGACTCGGTGAAGTAATGTGAGCGATCCTCTCGGTGTCTGTGTCCTTGACGAAGTTTGAGATTCTGTAGGTGGTGCTCTTATCATTGACAGTTCAGCTGCGTTTCTCTTCCGCTTATTTCAGATTAACCTCTGTTGCTGCTGATGAAGACGAAAAAGGCTCATGCTCTCCTGTGCAGCTCAGTTGTGTTTCAAGGTACAGCTACAGCATCAGTGTCAGGAAGAAACAGTCAAGTATATTGTATTATTAGATTTTAAGCCATGACGTTTTTCACAGACGTTCATGTTCCCCAGAGGATGAATCCCCCTCCACCATGAGGTTGTCATTTGTCAGACTGAGTGAGATATTGTGACTGTGACTTCTTAACTTCTCATCTTGCGCCGTCATTAGGTACAAATGTTTTAGTTTATGATCAAACTGCCATGAGCACTGGTAAAACTTTGTGTTCAATGCAAGCGGCAACCTCCGGCGCTGAAAAACGAAGCCAATGTGGAAGTGCAAAAAAGCTGCAGTTCCTCGAATAACCACTAGAGCATGCCGCAGAAGGGAGTCAATTACATTTGAGCCCCATGTTAAAATGTCCGATTTTATGACAGAAAAAAAAATATTTACAGCCTGGTTCAAATCATGGCTCTAGTCTCATAAGCTGTTTTTCTACTCCATGACAACTCTGGGGGGGGCGAATTTTTTTATAAGGCGTTCGTTTAAAATATACAGCATACATCATTATGCACAATTCATAGCTGTCAATCTAAGTGGCACCACTTTGATTGACAACTAGCCACTGACGGTCTAAAGGGCGTCACCCCGGCTAATTCTAGTCACTGAGTTTGGGAAAGAGATCATTGTAGGGTTGGCCGGCTAGCAACGATAGTTAGCATTTAACCTAGCTGGTTAGCCGTAGCTAGTTTGATTATTTCGAATAAAGCGGCTTTTTTCAGCCAATAGCGTTCATTCAGCCGGCCCATAGGACCCGCCTCAGCTCCGCCCTCGCTCCACCTCTTTGTCCATATTTGGAGTAACCGGAGGTAGGCTACCAAGATGGCTACGCACTACGATTTGCTTCATTTTTGCTCTTCAGAAACCTATGGGTGACGTCACGGACACTATGTCCATATTTTATACAGTCTATGGTTCAATGTAGTCAAGGCAAAATGGTGAATATAGTAAACACTAAGTATATCAACATGTTAGCATTAGCATTTAGCTTGAAGTACTGCTGTTCTCATGTACAGCTTCATGAAACCTCCAGTATGACTGTAGACGCTTGAATTTGTTCCGTAATATTATTTATATTTAATGATCTTTAAGGACCCTTAAAAGCTCACAATCTATAATAGCGAATTATAAAATGTAAACTGCACTTCAGGGAACTACAACAAAAATACCGAGGACACGATCTCAGTATCCTGATGGAGGAGCAGGAAAAGTCACTTTTGTTTGTTTTGGTTTATCATTTAATGGGATATGTGAATACACGACCATGCTTTGCGACCACATTAAAGTCAGAGTCAGAACACGCTGAAATTAATTTAGGAACCAATCAGCAAACTAAATTCAAGCCGAGAGTTTCAAACGTCCTGTAAAATGTGCGTTTATGGCCTCGAGTGCACGATACAGTTGGGCTTTTAGTTTTTGAGGCCCAACAAACTCTCTCTCTCTTACACAGACGCGGGGTTGTGCGGAGGTGAAATTACAAAAAAATGCAATTTGTTGTAATAAGGGAGTGGAGGAGCACAGAAGGGAAATGGCACATTATCACTGATATACAGCTCGGCAGCTCTCAGCCGTCAGAGCTGTCAACACATCACTATTACCCTGCATTATTCATTAGCCATTTGCCACTCTTAGCAGTAGGCGCACACACAAACACATATATTCACACACATGCGCCACATCCCCCGTCGAGTGCTGAATGTCCTGGAGCAAAAAGAGCTCGCTGGAATAAATAAAAGGGGGCGGGATCTGCTGACCTGATAACTAACATTTCAAAGCAGATGTCTGGGAGAGGAGACGCCGAGAGAGCGACTGACAGAATTCAAGGTCTACAACGGGCACTGTGTTTACCTATGGCAATTATAATGGGACATCTTTGCAGGAAAGGATGCTCTCATTGTGCGGCCAATTTAAAGGAGAGATAAGGCGCGGTGTGAAGCCGCTTTGGCAGGCGACAAATAACATCCAGAGCCGGAGGACAGAGAGAATGCAATTTGCTTGTTTTGTTAAAGCAGAAAAACACAGCTTTTTACTCAAAAGATGGCAAACAAAGGTGTCATGAGGTCCGGCTCCACGCTGCCTGGATTTTTACTCTGTTCCCGCTGCAACAGCTTTCTTGAAAAATGAAACATAATAAATTGTGTTTGGGCACGAACAGAGGTGGATGAAAAAAAAAAAAAAGAGAAAGCTCTGTTAAATCTGTCTTTCTTACTCTCTCTCCTACACATAGCAGAGAGTAGCGAGGCGGGAGTGATTGGGACTGACGTGCCAGGACGCCGCCACGCTACCGGCGCTGGGAAATGAAGGGTGTTTGAGAAATGAAGTCAGACACTCTGAGCAGGGTCTAAGTAAATAATCCCCCAAGTCTGACTGAGCTGGAGCTTATTGTGCTTTACCTGCGGAGCGCCAGAGGCTAAGGAGCGGCGGAGAACTGCCCGGGATCAGCGAGAGACTCCTCTACCTCCGACTCTGTTCAATAACTCGCACTCGACGTCCGCAGCGGGGGGATCCGTCCGTGTGAGCGGTTTAGTCGAACAGGCTCTTTCTAAAGCCTCTGCAGCCGCGCAAATATGAGACGACACCTGTCAGAAACACTTAGCGGAATATGACTCAAGTCCATTGTGAGAAGACGATCCTCAGTCTGAGAGGAGATCGTTCTGACTGTATTAACTGTTACACATCAGACAGGAGTCGATTCTAATGCGATGCGAGACAAGTATCGACATAACCTGGTCTCAGAATGAAAACTTCAGCTGGAAATCTAAATAATTCAAAACACACTTGTAGGAATAGACACCTGTGTCAGGCCATAAATCATGAGCATGGATTTAAGGAAGAGTAGCAAATACACTTATTTGCTTTTGTGGCTGAGAGTTAGATTGATGCCACAGTTAGCTTAGCTTAGCACAAAGACTGGAAACAGGGGGAAACTGCTAGCATCTCTAACGTTCACCTTTTAACAGGTAAACATACATACATACATATCTTGTTTCTTCACCTGGCACAGAAATCAAAGTGTGAAAATGATTATTTCTTGGCCAGATGAAGTGACTTCATGCTTACAACATCCAAGATATACTGAGTTAATTAGCGTCAGAGGAGCTGGCAGGTGGATCTCGTTAATCTAAATGAATGTTCATGTTGCTCTAACGTTAATAAGGCAGCGTTCGCCAACACGTCGATCAACTTTTATTAGCTGATAATATGTTAATGTCGTGTTTACAGCTTATTCCACTGAGTGAGTGACCCACAAAGGTAAATTATTTCTTCCTTTTTTGTTATTTGTGCCCTCATCCATAGTCTTCATGTTAATTGTTTTTACATAATTGAGCCTCATTCTTTCCAGTAAGAATCCATTTGGTGATTTGCAAGTCAAATATTTTTGAGTTAAAACTGGAATACATTTAGTTGAAAGTCTCCTCACACACTGCGCCTCTTCAACTTTTATTACTGTTCATTTATTTAACTTTTATTTTATTTAAACAAGAAGTCTCAAGATACATTTTCTCTTTCATTCAATCATTTAATTTCCTACTCTCTCAGTCTTTTCCTTAATTTCTCCTGATTGCAGTGTGTTTAGGTTCTGCTTCACAGTTGAACATTTAAAAAACTAAAGTATCCTTGAGTCCTAAAAAAACTCACTTTTCAGTCACATTTAGTTTTAACTTGGGCGTCTAGACAGCTTTTGATTTGAAAATCAGCAAATCGATCCTTCAACCTCACAAACAATTTCGACAGCTACTTGCTGTTCGGCGGAGCCCAACAATGATTTTCACTCTTTCAAAGCCTGACTTCATGTGACTGCTGAGTACCTTGAAACACAGCGTTTGAATGGGCCGTGAAAGTAAAGATGCATTTGTAAGACTGTGTTTCTTTTCAGCCAGGTCAGGGTTTTCTCGACGTGGAGAGACCCGGGCCCTCCCACACATCCATCCTTTATCAGGTTACTTCAGACAATCTGCAGGGAGCTTTTCATCAGACCAAACCGAGTCTCCTTCCTCTCTTGCAGGAGGAGGTCGGGCATTATATCAGCCATTTATTTCACTCTTAATCTCTTTTTCTCTTCTATTCTGCCTCAAAGAAATTGCCACTCCAGCAGAGATCCAGTTGTATTTTGTCGTCGCACGCCAGCATCTCTCCACCTGATGTACTGTTTTAAAACTGATCCAAGCTCCATGAACATCGGTCTCGCCTCCCTCTCTTTATCAGATACACGATTATCGTCTCCCAGAGAAACGTAGCCCGATGCAAATGAGTGTTATTAATTGATCACTACATACAGTGCGACAACGGGCCGCGAGACAAGCCGATGCCTTTGCCCATGGGCGAGCGCTGTATGGAGAAACAACATGCCGTGACTTCCTGTGTCTCTGAAGCAGCTGAGCGGCCCCTGGGACAACGCGGTGACAAAATCCCGAGCAGAGCCGCCGGGTGAAAACAGGGCTTTTTTGTAACATTTTTCTTTTACAGACCACAGAGCACAGCAATTTATTTTAATGATGGCAATGAGCAATGCAGCCGCGTAGGCTTGCTGAGGCGTTTCTTAATTCTGCCGGGAGGCAATATGAAGCATCGGGGGTGACCTCCACAACCTGCATTATGAAAAAGACAATTTGCTCTCTTCAAGTCTGCTTTTGTTTACTTTTGTACCAGTATGCATTGCTATTAATAACCAGGAAGAGGACGTTAACCCTCGAAGAAAAGACGCCTGTTGATGCACAGAAGATCCGTCTTTTGTTTGGAGGATTTCAGATCAGAGAGAAAAAATTTTAACCTACTTTACTGGCATGAAATGTAAATGTAAAATACACATATATTGTTTATACTGTATAACCATGTGACTTTGTTTCAGAGTGAAACAACTATTGGATGAATTTCCATGAAATTGCAATACATTCCTGTCCCCCAGAGGATGAATCCTACTGACTCTGATGATCGCTCATCTTTTCCTGTTGCTCCACCATGAGGTCAACATTTTTTGGTTTTGAGTTAAATATCTTGACAGCTGTTGAGGGACTGCCATGAAATTGGATACAGACATTCACGGTGGTCAGAGGATGAACTAAAAAACTTTGGCAGAAATGTAAATTTTGTCAAATAATTTTGGCTTTTGACCAAAAACCTGCAAAACTAATGGTCTAAACAAAATAAAATAAAGTCTGAAAAGTTAACAGAATGTAGAAATACAGCGTAAAATATGTTGACCTTTGGCTGCACAATTAACAACTGATCAAATTACTGACATTATAAATCTTTCACTGACCCACCAACCTTACAATTGCATGAATGATATCAATCTCATTTAATTGTCTGAATCTAATTTAATCAAACTGAGAAACAAGCATAAAAACAGGTTCAGACCATTATCAGTCCACAGTTCAGGCCGAATCATAAAACTGGCTTGACCGATTAATTAGCACAAACAAATCAGAAATGAACAAACGTGAGGAAGAAGGTAAAATGATATGAAAAGACAGATCCAGGATAGTAAAAATCTAACTCAGGAGAGAGGTCTTCCTGTTTGTGTCAGAAAGTTAAACTTACTTTTCTATAATATTGAGGTTCTTCTAATGTACAGGAATTGTTTCTATTCTTTCCAAACTCTCATAATTTGGTGTCTATAGAAAAGGGAGATTTTCATGTTCAGCCGGGGTCACGAGTCCTTGGATACAATTTTCAAAGCTTTGATAGCGTTTTGCTATGATGGTATTGAATCCAGCAGAGGAAATGTATTTCTGCTTCGTGTAAAATATTCATGTGGCACTGGCTGCAGACAAGGTCCTCTGCTTGTTGTCTCCATCATGAAATAGTGGCCTCTTTCAATCTCAAGTTCATGGTTGTGGATTCTGCGTTTTGTATAGATGTAAATTTTCTATTTTTTTTCTGAGTCTGATCTCTGAAGGTAAATGAGTAGTTAGTTGTACAGTCCATTTTCTGCTTTTCATTTCATGTGAGGAACTTATGTCACTTCATTTTAAATGTTTCCTCAATGAATCAAGTTTGTGGCTCTGAGATCAGCCGGTTTATTTGTCAGTTTGTTGAAGCTCAGACTCTTGCAGCCGGGTCAACTTCAGCGTAATGATTGAGGTCTTAACCAGTGTTGTACCCGAACGCGTTCAAAGAACGTTCGTTCATGAACTAACTCATATTTTGGGTGAACGTGAACGTCCCGTTCATTTTTGCTTGATGAACGTTAAATTGTGAACGCACTCATTCTGCTGTTTCTTGAACGGCACTCTGATTTCGTTCAGATTACGTTCGTGCCAGATTTCAAGAGCCCTCGGCGAAAAACCAAGCTAAAACAGTAAAAACACATGGTAAACGACCATTAAAATGTTGCGGATAACCACCCGATCTGGCAACCGCAAGTCCTGCCTGTCGCTCTACCAACTTCGTCATCAGCGGTCGTCAGTCTCGTCACAATTCACATGTGTGCAAGGAAGGAGGATGCGTTTACTGAGAAACTAATTCCCATACAGTCGGGAATTAGCTCGTAGCTCGTGGCAACGTAAAAAAAAAAAAAAAAAAAAGAACTAATAAAGAACGAAATTGTTCATTTTGGGGAAGCATGAACTTTAGTTCACAATTTTGAATTATGAACGATAAACTGAACTAGTTCATTTTAAAAGGTTTGAACTGAACTTTGAACTAGTTCATATAGAAAGTGAACTTTCCCAACACTGGTCTTAACACACAACAAAGTCTAAGTTTGGCTTTTGATGAAATGACCTGTAAGTAGCATCCAAGTCAGATTCCTGGAATAGTTTGAACTGGATGGTTTTTTGTTTTTTTTTTAATTTTGCTTCTGCTCATATTTTTTATTTTGGGATCAATTTTAGTGCAACTTACTTGGACTCCATTTTCCTATTAAGGGAGTGTGTTATCTACATTTTGAAATCATGAATCAGTCCCTATATTTCACCTTCTTCCACAGAGTGAAATCATGTTAAGTAAAACCTAAATGCCTCAACGATGAGTTTAATTGGTTTAATGTAATCTGGGGTGTCAAACAACTACCATCACATCACACTTTAATTCTAACTAATTTTCAAGTTTGTTCTTCTGCAAAAGTTCACCATCTCAAACTGAAGGATCCATCAACTCCCACCTAAACACACATACTATTTATAGAGAGATCCACAGGTGCAGACGACGTTCCAATCAACACAAGTGTGAGTCCTTAAATTAACGAAATCAGAGGGAACAAAGAAAGAAGCTGCACTAACGAACCAAGATGTCACAGAAAAGAAGGAAATGAAGCTCCGACTGTTGAGAGAGCAGGTGCATTTTTAGCCAAATTATTTCAGGAGCAGTTGTTTGCCGAAATTTACATGAAACTGCATCCAGAGTTTTTCTTCCCTTTTTTTTTTAACACTACTGTATTTACAGCTGCGTTCAACCTGTCAGCCTCAAAATAAAGTCTCACAGTAGAGATACATACAGTGTGTGCTTCTATCTCCCTGGGATCAGGTTTCCTCTGGAACACTATAAACCTGTCAGGGCCCATTTGTCACTGTAACGTTCAATGACTTCAAGAAAAAAAAAAGTGCCACAAATCCCATGAAAAGACCAAACTCAACAAGGGTTTGAAGTATTGTCTGTCTGATTTCATTCTTAAATTACTAAAAACACCTGCTTGAATTGTTTGCTTTCTCTCAGTTTATCTTATATTGCTATTGTTATTAAAAAAAAATCCCTGAAGACATTTGTTCAATTGCTTTCTCTGCTTTGCCTTCTGATATGTAACACTCTTTTGTTGGAGATTAGTCATTTGTGTCGTTGCCCTTTAGGGTCTGATGATATTGGATTTTAGTCCCTTGAGGATCTCTTTGTTTCTGCTTCAGTCTTCTTGGCTGTTTTTGAATTTTCCCCTCTGCAATGACCCCTTTTCCCTTATTTCCTGTTCACACTCGATCTTTGCTCCTCTGTGTTTTTATCACCTCTGTCCACAATTTCTCTCTCTGACCCCTTCAACTCTCTTCCTCGTCCTCTCTCTCTCTCCGCCGTACTCTCTGTTCTGACCCTCTGTTCCCTGCCTTCCCCCGAGTTAATGGCCGTGTTGTCGTCCTAAAGCAGATGTCGATATGAGTGTGGTGAGGGAGGCTCTGAACTCCCCGCGTGGCGGCTGATGTCCCTGCAAACAGCCAACAGTCGTGGCAGCGCTCTGACATTTTGCACAGAGGATTTTGTAGACTGAAGTACCCACTGAATAGCTAATCCCGGGTACAGTGAGCTTACTGCCACCGGAGTCAAATTGTGCTCCATTTTAGTGGCGACGGAGGCCGGGAGAGAGAGGAGCTCCGACACAATGAAAATACCACAGTCGAGTAGAAAAACCTTCCCTGAAGTGTCTCAGAAAAATGTCAGCGCATCAGAGCACGCCGCTGATGATGATACATTTATTCAGCTGCATTGTCATCACTACTCAGCCTTTTCTACAGTGAGATCTCACTTAGCTTGTGGAGGACGATATCGGCCCGTCTGGGTTGGGAATGTCACCATGAGCTGCTTTAAAAAGGAGGGAGGTGCCTATGACCGATATCGCAGGGTGAAATACAGCTGTAATATGAGCCAGAAATGGGAGTGCAACAGTAAAATATGGCTCATTAACCCCAGGAAATGCTGCAGAAGTGAAAAATGGAAGAGTTATAATGGTGAAAGTAGTGAGTCTGGCCGAAGTCCACATTCTGGTATCTTCTGTCTTCTTCAAGTTTGTCTGACATTTCTGATAAAAATGACATGACAGTCACCCTCTGAAGGTGCTTCATACATAACAACTGCATTTAAAACTGACCAACATTCATGGAAATTAGTTCATTAAATTGTTTGCAGTGAAGATATTTTCAAGTTTAACATGACCTAAATCTTGCCTGGTTCCAGACCTCTGAATCGCTACAACTATTTCCAATTAGTTCAGAATTCATATCAGGAGGAAATTAATAATCTTGCAGGCTGGTGCACAGAGAACAACCTACTGCTCAATGCCAACAAAGCCACACAGCTGTTGACTTTAGAAAAAAGGAGGCAAAGACACACATCACTGTTTACATCAGTGGAGCTGAGGTGGAGCACATGAACAGGTTTTTATGTTCCTGGGAATCGGCATCAGAGAGAGCCTGTCATGGATGTTACGCAGCTCCACCCTGTGAAAGGAAGCTCTCAAACAACTGTATTTCTTAAGGAAAGCCAAATTCCCATGCATTACAAACTAGCATGATTTGTGCATGGCCAAGGACGGGAGGGCTCTGCAGCAGGAGGCTAAGACGACCCGGAACATCATCAGCACCCATCGACTGAGAGTTCAGCCACAACCACAGCCTGTTGGCAAGAAGTATCCTCTGCTCCACCACCAGACTACAGAGCAGCTTCTTTCCTCCACACTCCACCATAAATAATACTTCTTGAGTTTTTTTGTGTGCAGCCCCACAAAAAAAGTGAACTTCTTTTTATAAAGTTTCAGCATTGACTGAAACGAGGCTGCTTCAAAAATGTGTGTATGGGTTTAAACCATAGACTGTATAAAATATGGACGTAGTGTCCGTGACGTCACCCATAGGTTTCTGAAGAGCAAAAATGAAGCAAATCGTAGTGCGCAGCCATCTTGGTAGCCTACCTCCGGTTACTCCAAATATGGACAAAGAGGTGGAGCGAGGGCGGAGCTGAGGCGGGTCGAATGAACGCTATTGGCTGAAAAAAAGCCGCTGAAAAAAGCCGCTTTATTCGAAATAATCAAACTAGCTACGGCTAACCAGCTAGGTTAAATGCTAAATATCGTTGCTAGCCGGCTAACCCCACGACGATCTCTTTCCCAAACTCAGTGACTAGAATTAGCCGGGGTGACGCCCTTTAGACCGTCAGTTCATAGCTGTCAATCAAAGTGGCGCCACTTAGATTGACAGCTATGAACTGTGCATAATGGTGTATGCTGTATATTTTAAACAAACGCCTTATAAAAAAAATTGCGCCCCCAAGAGTTGTCATGGAGTACAAAAACAGCTTATGAGACTAGAGCCATGTTTTGAACCAGGCTGTAAATATGTTTTTTTTCTATCATAAAATCGGACAGTTTAACATGGGGCTCAGATGTAATTGACTCCCTTCTGCGGCCTGCTCTAGCGGTTATTCGAGGAACTGCAGCTTTTTTGCACTTCCGCATTGGCTTCATTTTTCAGTGCCGGAGGTTGCCGCTTGGTCAGGGCGGAGGGTTCAGGACTCAAGCGCATCACACACTCACTGATTCAATAGTCTTTAATGAAACCAAATAGGATCTAAACAAAAACTCACATCAAAACGACAAAATCCAAACAGAAAACAGGCATGACTAGGCAAGGCTTGGCATCACATGGACATGGACATGGACATGGACGTGGACGTGGACGTGGACGTGAACATGAAGAGAAGCGTGGTCTGAAACGTGACGTGAAAAGAGGTGACGATCCGGCAAAGGTAAACAGGAAACAACTGACTTAAATAGTGTGTGGTGGTAATTAACTTCAACAGAAAACACAGGTGACTTGATGAGGTGGTTGTGGCTGGTAGGTGACATGAATCAGAGACAAGACACTGGATATAGAAATTAGATGGACAGAACAGAAACCAAAACACAGAACTAGAACAGACAGAACTAAACAATACATGTGACAGGACAGGACAACATCATGACAGGACTACACAGAAACAACGACATGGCGGAGTGTAACAACAAAACTAAGGAAGAACAAAAACGAAGTCAAAACAGAAAACTTCAAAACTGTGAATCTCTACACAACTGAGTTTTACCTGTCCAGCAATGCATGCTGGGAATGTTCAAATTCTCATTGTGTTCAATAACTTGATTTAATTTAGTCAAGTCTCAGCTGTGCAACTCATCACTTCAAGGCAAAAGAAACAACTTGTGTCCATCAATTCTTTAATGGTCTGAAATTAAAAACTTGACGTAAAATATAAGTTCATTCCACTAAATTCCTGTGTGATGTTTTAATACAAACTTCCAGCACCAGTATTTTGTCAGGATGTCCTGTTCAGTCTGTCCAATCAAATCCATCAAATACAGGAAGTACACAGAGGTAAAAACATTGTCAGGTGATACCTAAAGCAGCTTCACAGACAATGAGCAGGGGATTCTGGGAATACTGAAAGGTTTTGTTTGAGTATTTATACACAAGTGAGCTTTTATTCCACAGGGACGCTGTCGGTTTAAAACCAGAAAATACTTCCTCATCCCAAGAAAATCCCCACGGGTGCTTCCCCCACTTCCGTCTTTCCCGATTGATTCTCCGCCTCCGGGCTTTTCTAAGTGCAAACAACACAGGAGCGTCTCAGATCTGCGACACATGACTTCGGCAGAGAGCGGCTCACGTTCACCGACACCGAACAGAATCTGTGATTACACCGCGGAGGAGCTGTTGAAGTGAACGTGGTTCATTTTCCAAACTATTTTAGGCTGAGTGAGCGCTGTCTGCCAGAGGTGCTCACACTCATGTGAAGTGGACGGCTGGAGATTATGAAGCGTGATTACGCAGCTGTGACATTCACGCTAATAAAAACAGATTAAAGTAAAATTCACTACATATTTGGAGAGAGAAGCATCTGCTGTTAAGTTCGTCTACGATTAGGGTGACTCAGCCCCGATGATGAATCGCAGATGAAACATCCATTTTTGGTTCTTTCGTCAGACTGTTACTTAACCTGAAGCATCACGAGCTCTTCAGGGATAATTTGCGTTTGTGTCGCTTTTCTGACTTCCGGTTTGTCGCCACAGATTCTAGTCCATGAAAAAGAATTTCCTCAGACGGTTACTGCTCAAATTACATTTCATTGTACCTGAGTGAAGAGTTTTTATATAACAGCTGCTTTACATCACAGCCTGCCTCCTCTCATCTGGGTCTCCATCGCAAAATAATCAAAAACATGTCACCTCGCAGATTTTGCCGACATATTCCAGTCGTCTTATTTCCAAACAGGAGTTCATTTTGAGCCAGATGTGGCAGCATAAAATATTGTACATAACAACAAGTGATTTAATTTCATGCTGCATGCGTCTGAGGATGACGGAGAGTAATGTAAACTGGAGTACACAGAAGTCAATTATGACTAAATGGCATCTGCGTTCTGCCAAAGTTAAAGGTCACTTGTGTTAGTTTTGACAAGTGAAGTTGCTTTCGAGTCATGTTCTGACGAGCTGCTGCTCATTATTTGTATCATGTGCGGGTCCTCATGCAAAACTGACTGGATGTTGGACTCAAGTCCGTCTATCAAATGGAACAAAGCGGAACAGCTGCACGACATCAGTGTCTTCTTATCTCAGACGTCTTTGTCTCACAATACAAGACGGATGCGACGCCATAAAGTTTGCACATTAAAACCAAATCTAATTTCATGCTGTAGGTGTTGATGAATGATTGGGACAAATGTAAGTAGAGAAAGGTAAATGAGCCATGTCTAAATGATACCTGTATTCTCTTGTGATGAAAGGTCACCTCTGGAGTCCTTTGACCATTAGTTATGTTGAAAGAGCAGATCCTGGATATTTTGAATCTTGTGTCTGCTGCTCAATCAAGGACCAACATGTTCAGGATGAGCATGAAGGTGACTGACTGCAGGTAAGGTAAATGAGTGGTGAACGGTGGAGGAATGTAACTCAGTACTGTGTTGTACTTAAGTAGAAATTTGAGGTACTTGTACTTGACCTCAGTACTTTCTTTCTGCACCAAATTGTACTTCTACTCCATGCAAATATTGTACTTTTCACTCACTACAATTACTTGAATCCATCAGTTACTACACACTTTGGTTACTTTACAAATAATGCATTAGTGTAAAAAAACATTTCATGGTTCCAGTTTCTCAAATGTGACGATTTGTTGCTTTTCCTTTTAGTTAATAAGATAAACGTCAATGTATTTTTAATATTTTTGATACTTGGGTTATTGGTTGGACAAAACAAAACAATATGAAGTCACCACTTTGTAGTGATAGTGACGGCATTTTGTACTTTACTAACAATATATGAATAAATAAATACGTATAGTATGTAAAGAAAATAATCAGCAGATTATGTTACAGCACAAACAGTCATTAGTTGTGATGAATCAACATGTTTGATGATGTCTCAGCGAACTTGAAATTTGACCTCCAAATTCTCAGTTCTGTCTTGAATCCAAGCAGACGTTTGTGCCACATTTAAAGAAATTCCCAGAGAGTGTTTCACCTTCACAAAATTTTGACAAAATTTTATGCCTCTGGTCATGTTGGAGGCACAAAGGCATAAAAAGCATTTTACATAAAGCTTTGTTTTATGGTCAAAAAGCCTTATTTGTGCACAATGAAATGCACAAAAATCACCTTGTAGGTTGTAAAGACTTTTATTTTGAAATAGTAAAAGGAATAAAATAGTGAAGGACGCTGATTCTGTGGAATATGAAAAGACCACAGGAACAAACTGATACTCACAGGGATAAATAAAATTGCCCACACTGTGAAACTGTGTGTCACACCTGTGAAAACACACACATCCACACAAACACACACACCAACCTAAGTGCATACACATGCTATGTAGGAGCAGCTGGTCGGGAAGCAGAGACCCAGGTCACGCAGGCCCAGGTGGCAGCGCTGTAAAGTGACACTGTGATTTAAGTCCTGTGCCGTCCTGAGCTCTGTTATCTACCGGCAGTAACAGGGCCGCGGCGATACGGTCCGACAGCCAACGACTGCGGCTCGGGAGGCAGCGCTGATGACGGATAGGTTCAGCCCGCGCAACTTCCAGCCGCAGTGCTCAATTTCATTTAAGTGGCTGTCAAATACATTTACATCCAAGGCTGCGGTCGGACTTTGTCTTAGCTCCTGATGGATATTGATTTGAAATTTTCCTGCCAGTTTCTTTGAGATTATTTTTTTTGCCTTTTGTTTGGGCAGCTCTCTGAAGAGGGCGACAGGATGGATGGATGGGGTGAGACAGGAGGACGACAAGCTTCACGTGTCCCCGGCCCGACTTGACCCCGAGACGTCACCGTGATGCCTGACACAGCTGAGTCATCCACATGCAACTTCTCCTCCTCAGAAAATACAGAAACACAGCGGACAAACAGAATTTCCACTTCTGTCTGAGTTCTTACCCGAGCAGCTTTTTCATTACCATCATCCATTTAAGCAGATCTTTGAATTTTCTTTCAGCAATCCATTGTGTGACACTGTGTCCCAGCTCCATGAAATATGATCCAGTCTCACCCAACACATGAATTAAGTTATGAAAGTGTGTTTTTGCACGAGTTATAAAGTTGTGTATTTGTACAGTAATCAGTTCGCACTGCTCTGAAAAACACTTGGTGGCATCATAACATTTGAGAAACTGTTTCATTGAAGAATTTGAATACACCCTAGGGTGCAGGATGAGTCATCAAATTTTTCTTTTTAAACATTTCTACCTACAAAAACAACAACAGATACTGACGTGTTGGTGACGTTCAGCTCAAGACGAATTGAAAAAAAACGTAAACATCTATTTCAATTTCATGGGAACTTTAAGACATCGATAAATGTAGTTTGCATGGATGAGCAGAGAAAATAAATTGAGTTTATGTTCAGATGTTTGAAAGTGGTACACTGCACAGTGAAGTGAGCAACATGACGAGCTGTAGTCTATTTCCGGAGTGATACCATACTGTATAAACTGAACAAAGGCAGTTACTCTCTCCTTACATTAACATGCACTGTGCTGTCTTTCAGGATGATTCAAACGCCTCCACCGTGGACACTTATTACTTCTTAATACTGGAATACACGCAGCAAGTTTCAGACAAACAATGACGGACAGAAAGGGAAACAGACATATAGACAAAGCTCTCAGCTCATCACATATGCATTAGGTACGGTTCATTGTTCACACCTCCAGTTTGGTCTCTGTTACCAATCAGTAATGACTGAAGCGCCGCATCACACCCAGGAGCATTATGTCCTGTAATGAGATTCCTCTCCCCGAGCACACCTCCCTAATCCCACGTCTCTATCTGCGCTTTGTGGGCCCCTGTCGGAACAGCTGAGCCAGGCTGAACATGGACGCTCGACATGAAATTCGCTGTTAACCCCGCCATCCTGAATGAGAGAGAGACAATGGAGCTGAAATGGAATGGATGCTACGCCTATTACGGAACATGTTAATCCTCTTAAGAAGTTAAGAGAGGTCTTGATGACATGTGGGAGAGGCGGCGGCGTACGGAAACGAGCGGAGGCTGGTCGGAGAAATGAGGTTCATCCTAAACAATGGCGAGTCTGGAGCCGGGCTCTCATAGTCATTAACCTGCAAGTCTCTTTGGGGAGTTGATAGAGAGAGGAGATGCTAGGTGGCTCTGTCTTTAAATAACAGAGTGAAACTTCAGCATGTGTTGTTGCCAAATGCACCTTATACTGTTTTTTAAGCTCACTGAACCTTATACAGGTTGTACATACCTCTCTTATATATATATATATATATATACTCATTAGACCGTTATCTTATTTCTCAGGTTGCAATATTTACGTGGTTGCTTTATTGACATAACTATGCTGTATTATCTACCTCATATTCTCATTGCTGCTGTTTTGTTATTTGATGTTATTTGATGTTGTCACTTTATCTTCACTAAGCCACTTCAGGTTCCACTTGTACTTTTTTTATTAGGTTCCACTTGTACTTTTTTTTCATATAGTTTCTTATAGTTCTTTAGTTTTTTATTTTGTATACTTTATACTTCTATCTGATTGTATGCTTGTGCTGCTGTAACACCCGAATTTCCCCTATGGGGGATCAATAAAGAATTATCTTATCTTATCTTATCTTATACTGCTTTTTCAATCCTGCTGTATATTTAAGTATTTATTGCACCTCAAAGTCTGTTTACTGTGTTTTGAAATCTTCCGTGTTCTTTTAATCCTGTTGTGCTTTTTAAAAAAAAAAAAAAAAAAAAATTCTACTGTGTGTTTTTTAAAATTGCTCGTCAGTAGAAGTACTTGGCCTTTTAACCTTAAACTGCATTTTTTTTTTTTTCAAACGAAGTACGCTGGATATATGCGAATTTCCCTATGGGGATGAATAAAGTATCTACCTAACCTAACCCTAACCCATGTCTCCATCAAACAAATACTTTCAATGTTACACTTTACTGATGTGTAGCCTGCATAATTTTACAGGTTTGTGCCAAGATGCTGTCAGAGAAGTTGTGAGACCATCTGCAACTAGAGTGTTTAAAAAGACTGCCAGAATCATGCTACCTCATTAACCGGATTTTCCCCAGACCGGCATTTAGTCGGTGTCTATAACCCAGGCAGCGCATGCTTCTGAGGCTCCTCATAAAAGCCTCCCTTTAGAGACTGGCCTTCGAAGCCGTGTAGAGCCTCTTCAGAGGGAAAGTTAAGTAACTCACTTTGATAACGCCTCATGAAAAGGAGGATTTGAGACAAGGAAAGCGCCGAGCATTGAGCAGCCCATCAGCATCGATAAGGTCGATATTATAGCGGCGAAGAGAACAGTGAATGCCAAAGCTCTGAGTGGTGAATTTGTCAGAGAGAAAAATTTGAGCTTTTCTGTGGAATGCAGCGCTGCCGTCGCGAGCGAACCACTCACCTGTCTTTTCCCGTCTCCTTCTTGAAGACCATGTCGCAGTAGTTCATCCTGTCCTCCGTGGTGACGTAGATTCGTGCGTGAGGGTAGTTCTCCGCCGCCTGCCGCAGCATGTTGTACACGATGCCCTTCCCGTCCTTCCTCATGTTTCGCAGCGGCCCCCACACCACGTACACGGTGTCGTTGCCCTGGCCGAAGAAGTACTGGGGCTTCTGCAGCAGCAGGGGGACGCTGGTGTGAGAGACCACTCTGAGCGTGGTCCGTTGGCCCACGTCG
>JBBMOC010000044.1:2638333-2767796 GCA_037975185.1 Centropyge bicolor
ACTAGCTACGGCTAACCAGCTAGGTTAAATGCTAAATATCGTTGCTAGCCGGCTAACTCCATGAACGTGACCAATCCATCAAACTCAGTGACTAGAATTAGCCGGGTGTCGCCCTTTAGACCGTCAGTGGTTAGTTGTCAATCAAAGTGGCGCCACTTAGATTGACAGCTATGAATTGTGCATAATGATGTATTTTGTATATTTTAAACGAACGCCTTATAAAAAAATTCGCCCCCCCAGAGTTGTCATGGAGTAGAAAAACAGCTTATGAGACTAGAGCCATGTTTTGAACCAGGCTGTAAATATGTTTTTTTTCTGTCGTAAAATCGGACATTTTAACATGGGGCTCAAATGTAATTGACTCCCTTCTGCAGCCTGCTCTAGCGGTTATTCGAGGAACTGCAGCTTTTTTGCACTTCCGCATTGGCTTCATTTTTCAGCGCCAGAGGTTGCCGCTTGGTCTCAATTCAAGTCTGAAATCAACGGAGGCAAGTCAGGTTAAAGGTTAAAGTCAGATTAAAGTCAATCACGACAAGTTTGAGTCAAGTCTCATGTTAATTGAGATGGGGCCAAGTCAAGTCTCAGGTCTAAGTGAACCAGGACACGTCCAAGTCAAGTCTGGTCAAAGCTCAAACTGAGCTCCGCTACTGTGCAGAGTAAGAGTTTTGTCATGTCATGTCTCATGTCAGTGTCAGTTGAGGAAAGTTCATGTCAAGCAACAACTCATTTGACACAAGGGAAAAGAGAGAAAAGTCCAGGTCAAGTCTCAAATGTGAAGATCCAAGTCTTTCAGGTGTGAATGCTGACTATACTAATGCACATGCTGCCCATTGCATCTTACTTGTTTTAAGTCAACACTAGAAACTGAATGTTTTTCCTTTTAAATCTCAAGGAGTTAAGTCTCAAGTTAAGAGTCTGACTCAAGTCCAAGTTCAAACACACTATAACTTTAATGAACTTCCATCAACAAAAAGGCAACAATCAGCAGGGCCGTGGTCCAGCTCACACAATAGAGGCACAAGAAAACTGGATAACTAGACCCAAGAGAGAATAAATATCTCACAGTGCAAAACACTACTGTGATTTATCATTTCCCTTATAGGCTGAGATCAAGGCTTTTTAGCCTCTTTGTATATGTTCACATATGCAGGGAACAACATCCTTTATCACTGCAGAGTAACGACAACAAAATGACAACACGGCTGTGGATCGTCGCTTCATTCAACTCAATGATTTTGTGGCCATTTTGTCTTCAGGGACACAGAATATCTTTTATCTTCAAGTATGTGTTTGTACCTTTTTTCAAAGACGAGAAAATGAAAGATAAAGATTTTTCTTCTAAAATGACCTCCTGCAAAATGATTATTGCATATCGTGCGATCTCTTCCCATTAAGACCTTGACTACTGAAACGTGCTGGAGAAAGCGGCTGTATGGCTTTTGACTTTTAATTTTTCATAATTGAATGTACCTCAACCTCTGAGTGTGGTTCTCTGCTAAGCTTCATTTTCATCTTCAGTTATAGTTTGTGATATATTTTATATGTGCGCAATAATAATATTAAAGTGATGTTTTGGCAAGGGGGCTCCTGTGATCAGAACATAAAATAAAATGCATTTGGTAATTATTTATAAAAACTATTCATCAGAATTTTACGGCCCTATATAATTGTCTTTTATTTCCTAAGATTAATGTCACTGTGGCCAGAACTAACATTGATTAAGTTAATTGAATTTGGGACCTAAGAGATTACAACAGAGTCTTAAAGCGACAATGTCGGCGAAGGAAGCATGGGAGTTGCGTCATTTATCTTACTGTATATTTTTTATGCGCTGTATTATATTTTACTGGAGCAAAGGGATTTGTAATGAATCTTCAATAATAGCTCTTAGCTTCACTTTGCCAGCGGAGGGAGAAAGCCCCTCTCTGAATCCGAAATGGGAGATTTACCTAATTGAAGCTAATATGCTTGGTTTGTTTTGATGAGATTAAACTTACTTAAGTGAATGAATGCAAGAGAAAGTTAGAAAAGAAAAACCATTGTGTCATGACTAAGCCCTGTTTGATCATTTGCTTAATGGAGAATAACTGTAATGCCACTGGTTTGCATACAAATTGCATTTGTGCTGCGTTCTGGACGGCTGTTTAGGTGACGAACATGAAACTCTCTCTTGCATGCTCGGCGTTTAATCAACAAACAAGAGAGTTTTAGTGCACAAACAGAATCCCACAAGTAAATTCTATTATGAATACTTGGCTCATCACCCCTCATATGACTCATTGTTGCGTATATAGAGGATCAACAGCCTGTAAAAGGAAATAAAAATAATGTTGATTTCCTTTCTTACGAGGCATAATTCTTCCGTGAATTACTCCGACAGAGCTACCTGCTATTGCTTTTTCTCCCATGTATGGATTCAGTCACGGTTTAAGGAATGATCTCGGAGCCAGGGCAGGTAGCTCTCCATTTACTGGCTGGTTGAGACACACATCACTGCAGCCTTGAGCTGTCAGCGGCTCGTCCATCATCGCCCGCTCCCTTCAGCTCAGCTCATAACTCCATCACGCCTCTCAGCACACACAGATTGGTTGAACTCTGTGGGGAACGCTGGCTGGATAACTGCATGAGAGACACATGGGCTTGTGACTGGAAGCCTACCGCTGAGGAGCCCCTGGGCAAGGCATTTCAAAGCACAGCTGACTCAGGAGAGCTGCGGCAACACTGGAAGACTGAGGTTGAGCAAAAGGACTTGTGCGTTAATTAAGGTTCATTTAAGAAAAAAAAGAGTGAACAGTCACGAAAAAAAAAATGGCAGTGAACATTATTTTCCCATGAACCCTTCTGACACCTACATGCATTGAAGAAGTGTGTAAAACCTCAGCTACTGCAACATTTTAATTCCATATACAGGGCTGGAATCAGGCCCCAACAAATCTCTGTAAATCAATAAAACATTACAGCTTCTTCATCCTCTCAGCTGTGATTCATGTCTCAGTTTCCTGTTCATGACCCTGCTGTATCAGCGTGGCACGCCGTAATCGCAAACAGAGTGCGCTTTTATAATCCCAATAATTTTGGCACTCTCTGATAAGTACAAAATCTACTCAAAGCCTCAGATTTTAATGCATGAGTGCGTTAAAAATAAAGTGGGTTATTTAAAAAAAAAAGAAAAAAGAAGCAGGCTTAATGTCGGGAACATGGTCATCATTAAATTAGAGCACTCGGGTGTGAACTTAACCTTGACGTTCATTAAAAATGCTCCAAACGCGATTAATTAATAAGAAATAATTATTACGTTAACGTGCCAAGTCCCAGTGTGAGAAGCCTCCATGGCACTTAGAAATTCATTGATTAACTGTAGCTGTTTGCATGCTAAAGGGGATTAATTCCAAATGCTCCTCTTGGGTCACGCACGTTATACTTAAGAAGAAAAATCTGGTTTATGTCTGAAACGGCATCTCGGAAAACAAATGGAAAAATGACTTGAACTCAATGAGCTGCAGTTTTTGCTTAGTTTTCATTCATGCTAGTGGCACGACTTTGGGTGAAATATCTAGTGCCATGATCAGCTCACAATTTCAATTTGTTTAGTAGTTTTTGGATTAATAATCTGACACTTCAGTCAACACTTCAATCAAAATAATTTTTGCGTCATCATGGCCAGATGTAGAGTTGCACAGATTCTAACTTCTCATCATGAAAATTCGAATTTTTTCTTTCCACGATCTAAGTTTATCAGACAATCAAATGAATTAGTGGATCGTAAATGAAGTGCAGAACATAGTAAATAGTGAGTGATTTCAGAAACAGTCTGAAACACATATTTGTCTCCATTTATGCAGATATAAATAGAATAAAGTTATACTTAAGTTTACAAAGGTTTGTTATGTAAGTTTAATAACTATGAAACTTGGGGAAGTTCTGTTGCAGCTCGTGAAAACAGAGTGACCTGTGATTTGATCAGAAGGTGCCACAGATGTTTCCTACCAGCTGATTTATAAATCACTGAAGTCTTTCGTAGAAATTCCTCAAGTCTATCTTGTGAAACTGGCTGATACTTACTAAGAAGTCACAAAAACGCTGATGCAGCCCAGTCCAGGAAATTTCTCATTAAAAAGATCCACGAAGTAATTCAGAAAATTTCCCGCTCTTGTTGCTATTGTGTACATTTCAAAGGGTCTGGATCTAAAATCTTCAGGTCTAAATGAAAATATTGAGTTTCCGTCTCCGTCTGTGATAGACCAGGGGCATGAATGTAAAGTGCCACAAGACAAATGTTTTCTATTTCTCCTGAAAAGCAGAGCGGGGACAATTTATCACACCTGGAGGCAGACTCAATCAAATGAGGAAAATAAGGCCGACCATTCCCATGCTACCCGGTTATGCATTATACATGCTTGCCAGGGGTTTATAACACCTCAAATGACACCTCACTGTGGATCATGCGAGATTGCCTTACAGTCCAGGAGAAATATTACTGCTTCTTAAAGTGTTGCTGTGTGCTTAACAGAGGCTGACAGCTCGCACAGCGGGCTCTCACTCCGGACGTAATCGCTTACGACACCCGGCACAAGAGTATCACCTTGACCAGACCTCTACAATTCTGTCCATCCTTTGTCAGGAAATTTCGGGATTGTGCAGAACACTTTTGACACTCACGTTCAGGCCAATCAGCGCCCCTTCTGATTCACTATAGAGAGCTGGCTGGATGGGGAATATGAGCCGAAAAGAGGCCTAATTCTGCAGAAGCTGCCAGTCTTTCCTATGATTTGCATAAATCTCCTCGGGGAGAGGGCAGTGATTTAAGCAGGCTTGTCTGGAGGCAGAAGGAGGTGCAGACGTAGAGATTGGTGTAAGACGTGATTGCCTCTGGGCCCGTGTTGCGTGGATCAAACCCTCCGGAGGTAGAGGATGACGCTCCGCATTAATCTGCCAATATCAGGCTGCTGAATATAAGGCATCCACTTCTCATGAAGGACCAACGCATCCGCCGCTACTCCAGATCTAGATGTGCTGCAGCCCAAAGTGAAAGCACAATCCTCATTACCTGTCAGCTGGAAATGTTGCATGCATCTCATGCGAGCAAATTATACGATTTTCCTGCCTGACTAACCAATATCCAGCAGTACGAGCACAATTTCAGTTTTCATCGGCTGCCTCCCTAAACAACAAACACACAGCTTGGTTTTTACATTTTGATGTGGTGGGAATTAAAAGGCTTTGATATTTCAATTTCCATAAATTGTGCGGGGAATATACAGCGCAGAGCTGTTTGAAGGCAGAAGAATAGGATCACGGATATGGGTGTTTGGAATTACAAAGAAATAATGCACGCATGAGACATCAAACAGGCATTTTCAGATCCTTCACAGAGAACCTGATATAATGAATTAAGAAAATCCTCAAGGAGGTGCCGCTCTTTGCATGAGCGCTTTTGAATACACCTTCATTATCGAGGTGAAGCTGTGTGACGGCAGGTTAATGTTAATAGAGGTTAGACAATATGACGAAGCCATGAAAGAAAAGGTTACCTGTGAGTGACGTGCGTTATGACAGTCACACAGCGGTGTGACTAATGCACAGAGGTTCACTGTAAAATACTAGATGTTAATGCTTTCATGCGAAGACGGCTGTCAAAACTTTATATGTGTTTTGTTAAGCAGTACATGAAATGATGTTAAAGGTAGATTAAAGCCAAAGCTTCTAGAATCAAACTTGTCAGGTCGTTTTTATCATTAAATGCAAACCTCTATCAGTCAGCTTTGTATCTTCAAAATAGAAGTATGAGACATGATCATTTTGTTCTTTTTCATCCGTCATCTGTTACTGCTTTTTTAAAATGTGTGTCATCTGTAAGGTTTTGCAGCAAAAAAAATCACACTGCTTAGCTACAAAATGCTCTACAACCAGTGTTGTTGCATGTAACATACAGTTAGTTTGAAATCAATGTTGATGAAAGCAGAGAGAGTGAATCAAGACAGTAATTTAAAAAATGAGCTGATAGCCATAGGTTAAAAAAAAAAAAAAAAAAGGGCTGACAAAACGTCAAAAACAGTCAGGTATTAATTGTCTGTGGGTTGATCACCCACAACATTGCACAATGTTATTTGATCTATTGTTATTAAGAAAATATTGATATCAAAAATATGAGATTTTAATGAATTAAGTTGCCGTTTCTGATTGTTCCTGCTGCTGTGTGCTTGTGTGTTGTGTCTACATGCGTCCCTCACCTCCTGTTTGGGGATGCTAACGTAGCCCAGGTGCGGCTTGAAGGCCTTGTACGGCTGCTTGGAGAACATCCAGTGGCTGCTGAACGTCTGACCGAACACCGGCTGCAGGAGGAAGTAGGGCTTCTCCGAGTAGTTCACCACGACCACGAAGAGCGACACCGCCACGATGAGACTGGTGGCGATCAGCGACTTCCTCTGCGGAGGGAGAGGGAGACCATGACACGTCTGAAAAATGCAGCAATCACAAACTAAAACTGAAAGATAAATCAAATTGTAATTTTCATTTCTATATTGTCAGCAGTTAATAAGTCGAGTTGAAGAGTAAACAGAAAAGAAGAGGCTTTCCAGTGGAATCATAAATCTGCCAGCAGTCATGGCTGACAAATACTGCATGTTGTATGACAAATATACTTTGAAAAGGGAAATACAGTCTATAACAATAAACACAGAGGATAAAAACAACAACTATATTGTATCACAGCGACAAATATACAACTTCACAACCAGGCAAGAAACTGTGCCAAAAAACAGTTTTCATTTCTAACAACAGTCAACAAAGATGTTTATTTTCACCTATGTGTAACCTATTATGTGGTATGGATTACATTTATTACCATATGTGGTGTGGTAATAAAATGTGCTTCAACTCAACCTCTCTAAGACTGAGCTCCTTGTCATCCCAGCCAGTCCCTCTATACAACAAGAAATCAACATCCAGCTTGAATCAGCCCAACTCAAACCCACAAAGTCTGCCAGAAACTTGGGTGTCATGATTGATGACCAACTAACTTTCAAGGCTCATGTGGCCACTCTTGCTCGATCATGTCGATTCGCTCTGTACAACACCAGGAAGATTAGACCCTTCCTGTCTGAACATGCAGCACAACTCCTGGAACAGGCTGTAGTAATATCACGCATCGACTATTGCAACTCCTTCCTGGCAGGCCTCCCCGCATGCACGGTCAAACCTCTGCAGATGATCCAGAATGCAGCAGAACGTCTGGTTTTCAACCAGCCAAAAACAGCACATGTCACACGGCTGTTCAGATCGCTCCACTGGCTTCCAGTTGCTGCCCGCATCAAATTCAAAGCTCTTACACTTGCCTACAAAACCACAACAAAAACGGCTCCCTCCTAACTGAACACCCTGATTCAGGTCTACACTCCGTCTCGCTCACTACGCTTGACCAATGAAAGGCGCCTGATACAACAACCTCGACTCTTCTCCTCTGTGGTTCGGTGGTGGAACGAGTTACCAAACTCTGTTCGATCTGCAGAGTCACTCTCAGTCTTTAAGAAAAGACTAAAGACCCAGCTCTTCACTGAACACCTTGGCACTTGATAAACTCCTATAAAATGAACACACACACACACAAACACCAAAAAAAAAAAAAAGTCTAATTGTATGTTGTCATGTTTGTCCTCACTGCCTGTAGGCAGGCCCTATCTAACTTGAACCTTGACTTTTTTGGCACTTATCCAGGTTGTTTTCTCCTGACTAGATCCTTGCTTGTGTTGTATTTGTTCTCAGATGTACGTCGCTTTGGACAAAAGCGTCTGCTAAATGAAATTGTAGAATTGTAGAATTGTAGAATGTAGGCCTACATGTAATCTACCCCACACCTCTCTCAGGACATTCAAACTGTTCAGTGCTGATGTCATGACTGTTCACATGGTTGTGACGTGAGCACCAGTGCACATGTGAGGCAGGTTCACACTAGTTTACACGCCTACATTAGTACAAAACAAAACAGTGAAATGCAAAAGTTATCAATATTTGGATACTTGACATCTGTGTGAGCTGAATTGTTAGCGTCCAATGAAATCAAGTGGAACAGTTAGACGCATTAACTGAATGAACAACTATGTGGTGTTGTTTGAATTTTGCATCTTTTTTGCTTCGTCAGGAACAATTCTGGATCTGAATATCTCATCATGTTAACACCCCTCTCAATCAACTGTAATAATCTCTCCCTCTCTCCTCATGTCATTGTCTGGTTAAACTGAGATGCTGAAGTAGCAGTGGAGGAGAGAGACAGGGAGGAACAAGATGCTGTACTCGAGTGTGGACGCTGTGGACTCCTCAGCCACCTGTGATCACCAGGGGAGTCAGTCAAGTGGGGACACTGGTCCACTCACACTGGTACAGCTGTCCACACTTACCGCTCAGCCTCTCAGGGGTTTTGGGGGAATACACATATTTCAGGGGACTGCAAGGTTGGTGTACTGGTGGGTGACTTATTGAAGCGGGCGGATCTGGGCCAAAAATGCCACAGACAATTTTTTTGTCCCAGTCCAGCCCTGGTTACTGTACATGTTCACTTCATGCAATTAAACTGGAGATTTCACTCAACAGTTTTCTCCATGATAACATGTCACATCAGCTGACTTTTATTTGTGCAGATGAGTCACTGTGTGATTAATTTCTTTCCCTGATGTCTTAGATGGCGAAGGTTGCAAAATCATTTACATTTACAGATTATTTCTGTCACCAAACTCCGGTTTTATTTAGATCTTTGTTACACATGATGCTGTGTTATCATGATCATAGCCAGCTTACATGCTAAAGAAGCATGTGGAAAATAAATGCCCATGTGAGATTAAGCTTTATTTCATATTTGGGGATTTAGCACTAACACTGATAACCAACAGTAAATTTAGAGAGTGATTTTTTTTTCTGAGCTGTTTCAGTTCTGTTTGTCTCATTTGATTTTCATTCTGAAATACAACAAACCAAAAAGACCCATGACAACATGAACTGCGTGGTCAATTTTTTAGATTTCTTGAGGGGGAAAAACTCACAATGGCAAAAGAAGTTTGAATGACGTCTTGACAGGTTTGTGTTTGGGATAAAATACAAAGAATGTTTCACAACCTGGACATAAAAAATATATAAGAGCAGTTTATATGTTGACTGTAACCCTAGTGCAGTGTTGATGATACTATATGATGATTTATTGCTTGTGTGTAATGAATAATACAAGAGATAAGGAAAAATTGTAATTAGATTATTTTCCACCGCCGTGCCTTAATGTTAACTCCACGAGGCATGGTGGTGTGGAAAAGCACATCCTACTGAGTAAAATCTCTCACAGATAAATGAGGATTCATAAAAGTGCATCTCACTCGAGTCACTTTGATATTGTCTGGCCAGCGAGACACAGAGACGAGAGCACTCTTATGGAGAGAAGACGCCTCTGAAGGAGCGGAGCGGCTTTAGAGCGTCGAGGGAAGAAAAGTGTTAAATTCAATCGCTGTGTTTTCGATTGAACACAGATGACTCACAGTAACCTCTTCTCTTCACTTCACATGTATCGAGTATGAAAAGATCTCTGAAGTCCTCTTTCTTCTTAGATAGTCAATTTGCACAAATTAACACTTAATCTCTGCTTATTGACACGCGGAATTTCTACTTTTCACTCCTTCTAATGTGATCGGCTCATTACGGCGAAACAGGCTTTTTCTGGAAGGCTCGAGGGAAGGTCGTTTCTGAAATATCTCAGCAACTATTGGATGGACCGTCATGAAGTTTGATTTGAGTTAGTCGATGAATCTTACTGACTTTCATGACCTCTTGACTTTTCATACAGAGCCACAAGCAGATTGATTGTAATTCTGAGTGAAACATCTTGAAATGTACTACATGCATTTAATGTCTCTTAATCCTTGGATCAATTCTATTGACTTTGTCCTCTGACCCGCTGGTGGCGCTGGAGGAAAAGTCTCTTTTTTTGTCTTTTTTCGACTCTTTGTTTATCTATTAGCAGGAGATGTTTTTTGTGAAATAGCTTGTCTTGTAACCATAGACTGTATAAAATATGGACGTAGTGTCCGTGACGTCACCCATAGGTTTCTGAAGAGCAAAAATGAAGCAAATCGTAGTGTGTAGCCATCTTGGTAGCCTACCTCCGGTTACTCCAAATATGGACAAAGAGGTTTGCTAACCCCACGACGATCTCTTTCCCAAACTCAGTGACTAGAATTAGCCGGGGTGACGCCCTTTAGACCGTCAGTGGCTAGTTGTCAATCAAAGTGGCGCCTCTTAGATTGACAGCTATGAACTGACGGTCCCCCCCCCCCCGGGGTTGTCATGGAGTAGAAAAACAGTTTATGAGACTAGAGCCATGTTTTGAACCAGGCTGTAAATATGTTTTTTTTCTGTCATAAAATCGGACATTTTAACATGGGACTCAAATGTAATTGACTCACTTCTGCAGCCTGCTCTAGCGGTTATTCGAGGAACTGCAGCTTTTTTGCACTTCCGCATTGGCTTCATTTTTCAGTGCCGGAGGTTGCCGCTTGCTTGTAATCCGACATGGGATGGAGCAGATGTTTGCCATGACAGAAACATCATTCAGAGAAAAATCTCAAATTGCACTTGATGGATTGGCTCAAAAGACTTTGATGGTTCCCAGACAGATGTTTCCTTAGGAGTTTGATGATCCTCTGACTTTTTATCTAGTGCCATCATCAGGCCAAAATTTCAATTTGTCCTATGCTTTTCTTCAAATACCTACAAACCAATCACATTCCCATCAGCTGTACTTTGTGTTCAGTGATGGCAAACATGTCAAACATTACTACACATCATCACATTAACATTGACTCTGTGAGCTTGTCACCGTGGTGATGTTTAGCTCAAAGCAAATCTGAAGTGCAGCCTCACAGAGCCACAGGATGGATGTAGATTTGTGGTTTTGTTTTGATCAAAGACGGAGGATTAAAGACCTCGTCCACAAAAAAATGTGTGCAAAAATGTGCAAAAATATGGAAATCTACTTTTCTCTTTCAGCATTTCTTCCAAGAAAGCGAAAGCCTGGGTGTCATTGTTTCATACATTGCAGAACAGCAAAATGATGGTCTGGAGGTAAGAGGTATTATGGCTTGGCAGAAAGAGCCGAGAGTGATGAATAATGGATAAGAGATGGAGGACGAGGAAAGGTCTCACAGAGGAGAAGCTATTGGCAGAGCCGGAGATCAATGTCCAGAAGAGAGAAAGAATCAAAGAGATGAAAAAAATCTGAGGTGTGCTACGACATCTCTGGGCCTGAAGTGATGATAGATTTCAGAAGAATCTGAGATGTTTTTTCTCTTCCCAGGAAACTTCAATAACATGGTGCTAATCTAACAGACAACACCGGTGGGAAACTCTGGATTTTTAGGAAGGTGGTGTTTCGAAGATGCTTTGAAGTTATCTGATGGTGAGAAGATTGGATGTGGCGTGCGGTAATGGCGAAGCCCCCGCCGCCAAAGTGCCTGCACCACCACGAGCTCTGATCTCCCACATCAAACGTCCCCGGGGAGGAGCCGGAGGCTTCACTTCTCAGAGACGAGATCAAACGCACGAGGGGGGGACGGATGAAAAAGACGGTGACCATTTGCTGCCCTGACAAGCCTATCACATTTTACCAATTGCACGTATGTTACATCACGCATCATTTCATGGCATTACCGCCCATCTTTGATCACAAACAGAGGGGTCCCAACTTTGATCCTGTATGAAACAACACAAAGAGGACAAACGGGATATACTCAATTGCTGCTCTGTACTTTTACAAAATAATAAATAAAGCACTTTCCTAAGAGGACAGTCAGTCTGTTCTGTGTCATCGAAAAAGAAAAAAAAAAAAGAGGCAGGTCCTTTTCTGAAAATGTGCTGTAATAGCTAGTGATCATGAGTCCATTATGAAGCGTGAAGCCAAACCCTCACAAAGCAAGAGGCTTCTTCAATAAGAGGAGAAAAAAAAAGCTCAGTCTGCAGCGCTGCAACATCCATCTGTTCTCATGAGGACAGAAAATTTCCTTGTCTCCTTCAACCTCAATCTGGCCACAAATCACAGGGGAAATGATGTGTCAGAGTCTGGAGGCGATTGGACTGCCTGGTGTGGGCGTAGCGGCCCGCTGAACCTCCGCCGGCTCGAGTGCGAGACTCACGACTCCTCTCCTCGTTCGCTCATCCATCAGGGCGATCAGCAGTCGGCCTGTTGAGCCGTTTGACGAGGACGTTGAAAGGCTTGATGTTGAGGAAGGAGTACAGTCGGGGAGTAGGGGAGCGCCAGCCAAAATGGGGCGAGGCGGCAGAGCGGCTATAAAGTTTCAGCTTTAGAGCTTTCGGTCAATGTTAAAACATTTTGCTTGAGGAATATGACTCTGTACGCGGCTGCGACGACCTTGTTTGCGACCATCAAATCAGACAATGATGGCCGTTAACTGCAGTGCCACTTATGGTTGTAGCTCAGGGACGTTTCATTTTAACACCCCCACCACCACCACCACCACCACCGCCTCCTCCACCGAAAGCTCTGAGGGGGCTATTTTTAAAGGTGGTAAAACCTCCTCTGAGGGAGTATTGATCTCAGCTCGGAGACACTCTGTGTGGGACCCGCCACACAAGAGAGCCGTAATTTTCCGCCAGCCTCTCTGCGGTCGGCCTGTGTGACCAGGTTACACAGGGAAGGTGAAATGAGCAGAAAGTTAGTGACGGTCATCTCAACTTGTGACAAAAGTGAAGCATCAGACGTGCAGAGATTAGTCAGTGGTGGAAGAGTTACTTCTGTATTATAAAGTGATTTTGATTTCATCCACTTGGGACAGTGGAAACAAGCTGTGAACACAACACTGAGAAGTCAACAGCTTCTGAGTTGATATGACGAACTTGATAGGAAACAGTTGCTTATTTACATGAGCATCGTCATTCATTAGGCAGAAGTAAACAGATCATTTACTTTAGTGACAGTATTAATACCATACCTCAAGTAAAAGTCACATACTCAGAATATTGAAACCATTTAAGTATTATCAGCATTTACTTAATGTATGAAAAGCAAAATGCATCAATCTATGTTGCTCTTTACTGATGTAGATGTTCAAGGTTGAGCTCATTTTAACTACTACTAAGATAAACTCTTGTTTAATCTACAACAATGCATCATATTCTGTCACTGTCCTTTAAGAACCACGTCCAAATCCAAATCCAAGAGGGTTTTCAATTGTTTATTTTGCTTAAGAAGTAGGAGTATTTTCTCAAACTACAAAGGAAAACATATAGCTTTTGTTCATCACAGACATTAAAAATTACCAAATTTGGAGATACGTGCCTGTAACTGGACAGGAAGGGTAACTAAAAGTAAAAGTAACTAAATCTGTTAGACACATGTAATGGAGTAAAAAGTACAACACTAGCCTCTGAGATGTAGTCGAATGGAAGCAGTAAGATGTATAAAATGGAAATACTCAAGTGAAGTACAAGTACCTTGAATTAGCACATAAGTACAGAACTTGTGTAAATGTATGTAGTTACATTTCACTACTGCATTTGGAATGGATTCAATTTGTCAATTTGTTTTCTATTATCACTGTTATCATTAAAAAAAAATCCATTATAGCTGCTTTAAGTACAATTTTCAATGCAGGACTTGTAATGAAGTTTGTTTTTTAACTTTCACTTATGTAAAGTATCTGAATACTACTCCACCCCTGACCACACCATGTCAACATGACGAAGTGAGATTTTTCCTGCTCAGTACTTTCTATCTTGGTGAAAATAAACATCTGAACATTACTTTCTACATCAATCACAGCAGCAGTTCTCTAACTTAATGTTCACCAAATTGGGTATAAATCAGCCAATTAGGGAAGAATCAACAAGTAGTGCCCCGTTCACTTGTGTGATGAATGAAAACTCAAAGCACATTAGCTGTATATATTGTGCAATCAAAATTTCAACTCCATCAGACTCTATCTGGGCATGAAGGGAATATAACGTCCCCACAAAGATTCCAGCTCAGTAAACAACAGGACCACACTGTAGTTCAATCCAAAAAGCTAATCGCAGTGGGTATTGGAATAATGAGAGGCTCAACCTGAAGAAAATGGCTCATGAAAAAACATATCTGGTAGCTATTTTCGAGTGCCTCCAGGGCAATGGGCAAAAAACAGAAAATTACATTTGCATTGCAAAAACTCTACCTCCCTGGCACCTGATTCTTGCCACCACGGTCTAGCGAGCAGTTAAAATCCAATTTCAATTAAGGCGTTTGAGAAAATATTTACCGAGTTCTTTCTCTCCCTCTCTTTTTAAGCCTTAGTTTTGCTCTCCGGGGGAAAGAGACGGGAGCTGAAACAAAGAGCCACTCTTGAGATTGAGAGTGGGGTCCGGACACATTACTTAATTCGTGTCATATTTCCAGCAAAGGTCTCGCTTCAAAAGTCAGCCAAGTACGAGATAACAAACTATTCTTTTCCCGGGAGGAGAGGGAGGAGGTTGACTCTTTGCTGCTGGTAACACGGTCACGCACAAGTTCCCCTCCACATTTCACCCGCAGGAGC
Organism: Centropyge bicolor; assembly: GCA_037975185.1. Classification (NCBI taxonomy): domain Eukaryota; kingdom Metazoa; phylum Chordata; class Actinopteri; family Pomacanthidae; genus Centropyge; species Centropyge bicolor. Next base: position 2,652,892 of record JBBMOC010000044.1, read on the forward strand.
TCCGACTGCCACAAGAACCAGGGAAGAGAATTAATATTATTTGTGGATGTTATTGCATATATATTAGGTTTGTGACTACACGTGTGATTCATTTCATTCAGATGATATTTGCACAAGTCTTTGGGGTTTTTAATAATGATATAGGTACATTTTTGTTTTTTCTATTTCAGTCACAAGTTGAAATCCTGCATTAAAAAATGTAATTAAGGAAAAAGGCAGAAGAAATATGAGCAGAATGTTCTTTAAGTTATGAAAAAGTAAAAGCTATGTCTAACGGACCATTTCATAGTGTATATACTGTAGGATTATTATCATGAGGCAGTCGAGATAGAGTTGATTTTTTTAGACTTTATAAAGACTTTAAATCTGCAAAAACCTCAATATTAATGTCGATAAGTATATAGTTATTTGTCCTGACCTATTTAAAGCAACTTATTTCAAACATTTATATTTAAAGAATAAGGCATGTCAATGATGAAAAAGTTGATTTTAGGAAAACACTTTCAAACAAGCTGATTTGTGTTGAAACAGGTTGAAATATTTCACCTTTCATAAGAAAATAAAACTCCAAGGATTCAATTCCAGCCTAAAATGACTAGAGGGGCGTTTTTTTTATCACAGAACAAAGTATCAAGTTTTAAAAGCTCAAATGTTTTGCATGAAATATATTCTGGAAAATCTGCAGAAATAAAAAGCAACTACACATTTGATAAATGTAGTGGAGCAAAAAGTCAAACAAAATGCAAATACTAAATGTTGAATTCCACCACTTCATCATTTCCCTGCATTAATGGACTGAAGCAGAGTTGAACTAATGCAAAGAAAAAGCAGCGAGCATGTCTCTGTACATGCTGCATTCATTCAGATGAAGAGGGAGACGACGAAGCTGGAGTCGCAGCTGCGGCAGGGTTCATCACTCATGTGGGAGGTTTGGAGCCTGCCGGTCCCTGCAGAGCCCAGCAGAGGGGGCAGTCACCTCACACAGCTGTCATGTGGCACCCAGATGGGACCTGAGGAGCCCCTTCACCTCACGTCTCGGAAAAGGCTGTGTGGACTCCCCCTGACTAATGTTCCAGTCTGGAGAACCCAAACACTCACTCCCTTTCTACAGCACCATAATCAGCCACATTCCAGCAGCAGGAGCTTTATTTATTTTCAAGTGTTCCTAACGACACCGGAGCTGCTTCATCCAAAACTGAGAAGTGTTTACTCTGCGAATGCAAACAATCCAGCTCATTCATTTCCATTCTGCTTTCCACAGTGTTTGTCAGAAATCTGGTTCGCCAATGACATATTTCTCATAATCCACTCATCTCCATTAAAAAAAAAAAAAATCACTTTTGATTTCTAAGTTGTTGAATTTGCTCGCTGGCAAATCCAAAGAGCAGGAAGAGCTTTTTAACATAAATACGATTAAGAGACTCTTAATCTGGCCCGAAAAATCTGTTTGTTTTTTTTTATGTGGATGAGACTCTGCATATTAACACGAAGCAGGGCAGGTTTATTTATCCAGCACCATTTAGATAGAAGGCAGAGTGCTTTACCAGGCACACAAACTAAAAATGAGACATTAAGCAAACACTAATATTGCATTTAAAAACCAGTAAAAAAAAAAAGATTAATAAGTAATTGCACTTAAAAGACAAAAGCAAGCAAACAAATGCTGAGAGATTAAAACGAAAAAGTGTCTAATTCATTGGAGGCCACAGGAAACCATAAAGTTTTAAGCCCTGATTTAAATCAGCTTCCAGTGTGAGCAGGTGTTCAGTTTGTTCCACAGGTGAGGAGCAAAGAAACTAAACTTCACCTTGTTTGGTTTGGATCCTGTTAACACTGAGCAAACCTGTCCCAGGTGATCTGAGGGGTCTGGAGGCTTCGTAATATAGGAGTAAATCAAAGATTAAAATAGGCCAGAGACCAGCACCGTGCCTTACAGACAAGTGACAGAATATTAAAATCTATCCTCTGACACACAGGAAGTCAGAGCGGTGATTTAAGGACTGCTGTGATGTGCTCCACTCTGGCAGCAGGATTCTGGACGAGCTGCAGCTTGATTGATTTTTCACTTAGACCATGAAGGCACCATTACAAAAGTCATTATGAGGCTGTTGAACTTCAATCTTTCTTTTCTGGGGCCACAAACAATTATTTCAGTTTTTGTCTGTGTTCACTTGCAGAAAATTCTTTGTTGTTCAATGCACTTTCTCAGTAAATGTGAGGGACTGTAGTCATGTGGTGACACTGTTATGTCGAGTTGTGTGTCATCTGCATAAGTATGGAATAAGACGTTATAATATTTGATAATCTGAGCAAGGGGGAACAAGTGGATTTTGAATCGAAGAGGCCTGACAATTGACCCTTGAGGAACACCACATATGATTTTAGTTCGCTCAGATTTATGATCATTGACACAAAAATTCAAAGAAAATAACTTTCTCAATGAGTTTCCCTTTAAAAAAAAGTCTGGTTTTATATTAGACTTTTTTAAAAGGTCTTCAGGGCTAAATACCTGCTAAAGACAGCTACTGATTCTCTGCAACACATATGATGCAGTGCAGTTAAATCATCTTTAAAGAAGCGTGTAGGCAGAAAGTCAAGGCAGCAGGTAGCAACCCTCGAGTTTCAAACCATTTCTGTCAAGGCTGAATAATCTACGGGGTGAAAATGTGCCAAATTAACTTGAGTAGTTTTATGCGGAGGCAGAGGTGACAAAGCCATTTTGCCTGAGACGGAGTTACAGATTGTTTGTCTTGTCTTCGGAGTTTTATCGGTGAAAAAAGAAGCAAAGTCACTGCATGACTCTGTGGATTGTCAGTCTGTCAGTACATACGGTGCATTATTATTTCTATTAATAATCTGAGAGAAAAAGTGCCGCTCTTCCCTTTTCAGTTCCAAGTTACAGCTGCAAAGCCTCTCTTTATAGATTTCATAATAAACCTGGAGTTTCTACCTTTCTACGCTCTCTTTTTTGAGCATTTATCGGTGTGACTTTCCTCCATGTTGCTTTTTTTTAATCAGAGACAACTTTCATCTCCATGGCAGCACCAATAACATTCACACCAGTAGAACTGATCCTGTTTGCAAGATCACTGACCGAAACTGAAGGCAGAGCTGGTGCAGGTGTAACAATGTACAGGTGTCCTTGTTGATGTATCCCCTACTGATTACCTCAGTTTTGATTCTGCGAGTGGAGACGGACACTTTAAAGAAAGCACAGTAGTGATCAGAACCTGGCTGGGAAAGTCCAATAGTTATTTAGCGCTGCCATCTTTGGGATTATCAACATATTGATATCAGCCACTATAACAACACAGTTAAAGTCAATACAGACTGCAGACAGTAGTTCAGCAAAGTCATCAAGCGGGGGCGTTACCAGGAGGGGGCAGGGGTGGGCAGTGCCCACCTACGGACACGCTCTGCCCACCCAAGGAAAACTAGATGTAGTGTTGACGGCAGTCTGGGCACCGCATGTCATATCCCATTCATATATTACTGTGTATGCCAGCGGACACTGCCGTGGAATCTCCCGCGTCCTAAAGCACACACTGTCAGCTCAGTCCCCACGCAGCAGGAAGATGTGACCCCCTCGGCGTCCAGGGTGTATATGAACCGCGCATATGCCAAAGCGCTGCTCGCAGACACCGTCCGTAGTTGAGACAGTACGTTTGTCCTGTTGTTCATTTATTGCTCGCCTACCTCGCCTTCGCAGTTTCCGTCACGGCAGCGATTTGCCCCAGCTCTACCGCCGTCTAATACCTGTGCCTCTCCTACCGGACTATTCAACATTCATCTCAGTCTACTTTGTACTTCTCATCTGTGTGTCCTCTGTTGTGTGTCGTGCTACGTGCAAGCTGTAGCAAGACAGCTAGGTAGCATCTACCTGCTTTTGGCTAGCCCAAACGTTAAAACCGGTCACATAAGCACTGTATAGTGTGAGGGAGAGAGAGAGAGAGAGAGAGAGAGAGAGATGCATATGGCTCATAACTATTTACTTTAATAATTGAGTAATTCAGTTACTTTTTGGGAGAAGTAACTAATAACTATAACTATTTACTTCTTAAAAGTAACGTGCCCAACACTGTTCAATATACAAATCCCTCTCCATTGTGGACTTGGGGCTTTCCTGTGATAATGATCAGAGAACCTGAGCATGCTCAATAGGAAAGACATTAATTAAATGTGGTGAAAAACTTGTTAGAGCTCACTTGATTTTCTTTGTCACCATTAGCATCTTTAACATGAGAGAAAATTTCAAAAATATGACTGATAAAAACAGAGTAAACAGACATTAACATTTGAAATATCAAATTTGATCCTCTTTTATTCAATAAGAATTGAGCTGAGGAGTAAAATTTAAAGATGAAATGGTTGCATTGTGTGGCTTATGAATTTAAAATTTCCTGCTGTGTGAAGTCATTGTATTAGACCCATTAATCAGTCTGTGATTAATAATAGGCTTTAAACCCTATTTGGAATGTTGTTAGTGGCTCAACCTTTGTGTTTACATTTGAATCACAGGTTGTTATGGACAGGTTCTGAAAGATCAAAGGCTCAAAGGATTAAAGGTGAATATTTGAATATAGGCGAGACAGACAGCATTTGTTCACCAGAGACAACCTGCATTTCTTGAGAGACAGACCACTGATACACAGAGCATCAAAAACAACCCTACAACTCGACACAAGTCCATTTCTTTGACGATAATTCCATCAGCAAAGAAAATGCTGCGAGTCAGGGAATCAAGAGGAGACGTAAATCTTCAGCAGAACCTCATGACAGAGTGCCATGCACTTCGTCAACAAGTTCAAAAGCTGAATGAGGACTTGTACACCGAGAGGGCCAGAGTGTCTGAGACACAAAAAGAGCTGGCCAGGCAGAAATCCCTCAAAGAAATGTTTATCAACAGGGAAAAAGATGCAAAGCAGCAGCTAGAGAGGGTGTTAAAGTTCAGTGACCCAGAAACTCTCAACGCTGTGAAGATTGCCACTCAGGCTCGGGACTATGCCAAGATCAAAAAGAAGAAGGTCCTGGAAACTGAGTATGAGACACTGCAAGTGGCTCACGTAATCATGGAAGGCAAGCTCACAGCTGAGGTCCAGCTGGAGCGTGAGAAGAACGAGCTTCTCCAACAGGAACTGGACAATATCAACGTTTCACACCGGCAGCTCCAGCAAAGGTATGAAACTGAGGTCGTCAGCATCCGACAGCAGGCTGACACTCTTCAGTGTCAACTTAAGGAGGAGGTCGAACAGAAGCGACTCCTTCTGACATATTATGAAGAGCTGCAAGCTGCGCACACGCTGAGCCAGGAGAGGTTCACAGCTGAGCTCCAGTTGGAGAGGGAGAAGAATAAACTTCTCCAGGAAGAGCTTGAGAGGCTCAGCATTTCACACGATGAGTTCAGCCTCAGGTGTGAAAAGGAAATGGGAAACACTGGAGACCAGGCTTGCAACCTTCAGCCTGAGCTAGAGAAGGAAATCAAGTCTCATGCAAAGATCCCTGAGGACTCATCAAAGCAGGAGGTGTCTCTTTTCATTGTGCCTAGCATGGGACCCCAACCACAGATTGAAGTGCCTGAGGAGATGCCGTGCAAGCAGGAGGTCATCCCTAATGCACTGGACATTGAACTCCTTGAGGAGGCTAAAGTCTCTGAAGACACGCTCCCAGAGATGCGAAAGAAGGCTTCAACCTGGAAGAGAATCCGTCACTTCCTGGGGCTGAGGAAACCCCAGAGGTGGAAGTAGACAGTGTAACCCCAGAACTGGTCAAAAAGAAAAAAGAAGAAGAAAAAAACAAAAACAAACAAAGAACAACAAAAAAAACAAAAAAAAAAACATAAACCAAAAAAAAAAAAAAAACATTGGAGACCAGGCTTGCAACCTTCAGCCTGAGCTACAGAAGAAAAATCAAGTCTCACGCAAGTCAAAAAGAAAAAAGATGAAGAAAAAAAAAAACAAAGACTTAAAAAAAAAAAAAAAAAAGACTTAAAAAAAAAAAAAACAAAGACTTAAAAAAAAAAAAATTTCCTCCCCCTTGAACTGTTACCTTATCGTGGTGGGGGAGTTTGAGTGCCCGAATGATCCTGGGAGCTATGTTGTCCAGGGGCTTTATGCCCCTGATTGGGTCTCCCAAGGCAAACAGGTCCTGGGTGACGGGTCAGACTAAATGCAGTTCAAAAACCCCTATGAACAGTGATGTCGCCTGGTAGGGCGCAGCTGGGGCCCCACCCTGGTGCCAGGCCTGGGTTTGGGGCTCGCAAGCGAGCGCCTGTTGGCCAGGCTTTTGCTCACGGGGCCCGGCCAGGCTCAGCCCGAACCGGCAGTACCAATGCAGCCATGTCAAAATACGCCATTACAAGTAAAATTCCTGCATTCAAAATCCATCTCAAGATATCAGCAAAATGTGCTCAAAGTGTCACAATTAAGTACTTTTTCCATAGAAAAATGTACAACTGATACATTATTACACTGTTAATACATCAACCTGTAAGCAGCATTTTACTGCTGTAGCTGCTCCAGGTGGAGCTACTTTATCTTACCCTCTCTATATCTCCAGACTTAATGACACCAGATGTCTGATTCTTTTTAATATATAAGACAGGTTATAGTACTATCAGGAAAACATGTTATATCTGTGACAAAAATTATACTTTCTCGTATAGAGGCCTCTAAAAATAGAAAAAAGCTTGTCGCGTCTGTATTTTGAATGCTTATAGCAAAAATCTGACAAGGTTCACCAGAAAACAAATTGGATCAGTGAAAAGCGCAAGGTCTAATTGATATATGTACCAAATATAAAGTTGTTGCTGTGAAGAAAACTATTTAATTAAGGCTGTTGAATATAGAAGGTTTTATGACATGCCAAAATGCCATTCACAAGGTTACATCACATGCTACATCATATTTAATTCAAATTTTCTTCACTATATATGTAGTGTATGATAAATGATTTACAGATCTCACAAAAGTCAATTACACTATTTTTTTCTATTTATGTAGACTTTTCTATTTGACGTGTTTGAATAACTGGTCAGTTTTTTTCGCCACACCAGACAGATCTACCTGTTGTCACCAGTTGATGAGACTGGTGCATCTATGATCTTTATGATGTGTCTCAGTTGAGCTACATAAAAGTTTTGGTTGTCCCTTCTTTTAAAAAAAAAAAGAAGAAAAAAAACATTATCACCTGCATGTTCATAATGTTCTATGAATTTAATTGACAGAGGAGAAAACAAAACATGTTTTAAGGTGCAGTAGCCCTACCCTGGATTTTGAGCTACTTGAGTATTGTAGCACTTTTTTTTTGCCCCCCCAGGTAAGACTAATGCCCACCCACACCTGGCATCCTGGTAACACCACTGTCATCAAGTGTGAACTATATTTTGGTGGATCTCTACTGAAGCACAACATATTCAGAGAGTCTTCCTACAAGACAAATGTTTGCATTATTTAATAAAATGGCCGCTCCATCTCCTCATAAATACTCAAGCCTCACTGATTGGATAAGGACTGCTGCACTATTGTTTCACTCACCAAGTTTCAGTTACATAAATTAGAAGTTTTTCTTGATAATTAATAGACTTTGCAGTTAGAGACCTGATATTTAATAAAACCAATTTCAGTGTACAAAAGTCATTGTCTGACACACTCTGAGGCTGACGCACAACTGGAGTCAGATTAGATAAATTAGCTGTGTGCTTTGAGTCCATTTTGTTCCTCCTGGTGCCGGGGGTCCAGACCCAGTACGCAGGAGGAGATAAGAGCTGAAGGGGGGGTGGGGTCAGAACCCAGTCGATCCTCATAGATGCCAGTCTGCACCGTCAGCAACATCTCGTCAATCCCTTTTATCTACATCCTTTGCTTGTGTGGGATTTCTCTGAGAGGAGAGGAGGGAGGGAGCACCTGCCTTCCTGGTAAAAAACAGTGGTTGTCTTTTCTCACATTTTCCTGACCCTCTCCAAATACCAGTGTGGGGTTAAGTTGGCAGAAAGCATATGGACCCCCACACTATTTAAATGAACCCTGTCCATTCTATGCTTTGCTTGCTCCCAGAACAGGTTGAAACTGTAAATGAAGCTCCGTTTGTGAGCAGTGCACGTGGAGGAAAGCCAAGGATTTTATGCCAGCGAGCGGCTGAAATGTTCAATTCCTTTCCGCAAGGTGGGGATTGGACCCGACTCAATTATCTGAGCTGGGACTTGCTGTAGAACGTCCATTGGGTGAGTGAAATCCCTTTTTAACAGCTCTGAGCCTGTGTGTTCCAGGACGACCGTCATTTGCTCCGATATGCACAGCGAGTGCGTCCGTGCTCAGAGAAGGAAGCAAACATCAATACTGCAAATCCCTTTTAAAGAGCTTTTTAACCTAAATAACAACAGGTACAAACTTGTCCGAGCTTTGCACACAACACATTTCCAGGTAACACGAGGACACAAACTATTAGCAAACTGAGTGTGAACCAGAATTCACGCATAATGATGACAATGATTGACTACAAGTTTTAACATTTACCAGTTTGGGACAATAAAGTATATCTATCTATCAATCACTTCGGGATCATTGAGTCAGGACAGGAAATGATTCATTAAGTTTTTTAAGCTTTGATTCCAGCTTCTCATAAGTTGTTGCTTTTCTCTTTTACGCCATTGCTAATTCAATATTTTTGGACTGTTTTCTCTGACAAAACATTTGGAAGCCATCACAAGACATTCGCTATTTTCTGCCACTTAATAGAGTAAACGGCAATCTGTTAACAAAATAATTAACCAATGAATAAATAATGAAAATATAATTATTAGTTGCAGCCCGACATAATTTGTTAACATGGGTGATTTAGTCATAATTTTTACGCCGCAGCGGCTCAATCTGTCGTATCTCTAAGCAGTTTAGACTTTATGACCAGCGTCGCAAATTAATGAACGTTTGATTTTCACATAATCATAGCATCAATGTGATAAAGTACCTTCATTTGTCTGAAAGCCAAAGTTATTTTACCCATGAACAGTTTTGAAAATGCTCAGACACTGACTGCTGAGGATCTTAAAACGGCCACTAGATGGACCTGATGAGGTTGTTTTCTTTGTTATTAAATCTGTTTTTCAGAAAAATAAAAATCAATATCTTATTTCAGATGCATTATACTAATAATAAATACTGTGGTAAACAACTTTAAGCCTTATTGTCCACCAGTCGACCAGATTCGCCTGTGCTGCTTTGTGCCAAATGATGACTGATAATCTCTAAGTCCAGCTTTTCTTTTTAGGAATTGTTCATTTCAGACTCAATTTCTGAGAAAAGCTTTCACGCCAGCAAGCAACTTCCTGTAAATAGGGAAGTGAAATGAGTCTATGAAGAGTCATTTGGAGGAGCAGGACACGGTTCCTCTTTCTGGATTTTTACACAATCGCCGCGCAGATGAAACTTTAATCACTCCTGATGCTTCAATAACAAAATATCCTGATGCTGATGCTCTTGGCGCACGCTACTTCCGCTGTATCACCCTCATCAGCGGCGACATATGAAAAGAAAATCCTTCAATCCAGGTCAAATGAACACTAATCTGCTCTCTTGGCATGATACTGTATCATTATAGCACAGAGCATCACAGAGAATCTTAATCTGGCCCCAAAAAAAGAATCTGTTTGTTTTGAATGTGGATGAGACTCTGCAGGGGGCGACAACAAGGAGGAAACACCCTTTTTACCCACTTATTTTTTCACAGCTCTAAACATCAATACTGCAAATCCCAGCCTTAATGAGCGCCTGTGGATGTAAATGAGTGTGTGTGTGTATCTGCACACGTGTACTTGTCTGCGTGACTGCGACAGGAAAGCAGTCAAAACCCATTTGACTAATGCATATCTGATATCAAATGGAACATAATCCCAAGTATAAAGGATTAAACACTCTACAATATTCACTTCCCCATCTGGATCCAGCAAACTTTTGGGACGAGGGAGGGGGGAAAAAAAAGAGAGAAAAAACACCATATGTTCACAGAAACAGTTTGGCGGAGCTCGGCTCTGCTGCGTAGGTTGATGCTCCGCGAACTTGAGAAAGTGAAGAATTTGTCAAAGCGAGAAAAGAGAAAGCTGCTTTTTCGTGGCGCTTTGAGAAGCCGAGGAGCTGCGTGTCTGCGCGAGTACAATGAGTCCACCTGTCAGAAACAAATTACATTGAGATTTTGTGTTACTCTGAGTCATTCTGCTGCCACAAAGGCTCGGCTGTGAGGAGAGACTGTCACCAACGTCTGTTTCCTCTTCACAGCTCTTAAAACAGTATTTCCTCTCTGGACGGGACTCTTTTATTTGATAACGCTCCGTCGCAGGTTGATTCCAAAGATGTTGAACTAGGATCATTTTCAAGGTTGCACTTGTCTGACATCATCTCAGTATGAAGACTTAAATAATAATGATCCTGAAAGCTGTTATAAAAGTATGAATTATTAGTAGTATTTTAATATTAAGAGGTTTCTCATAGTGACTCAGATGCACAGAGCGTTATTTTAGTGGCTAGCACCAGACAAAGTTATCAGCTAACTGGTCAACACAGTGAAGCATATAGCAGCTAAAGAGCCATATACTTGTCTGAGGAGTTGGTGGAGACCAAAAGAGGAGATAAAAGGAGAGTGAACCAAGTGGCAACCTCCGGCGCTGAAAAATGAAGCCAATGCGGAAGTGCAAAAAAGCTGCAGTTCCTCGAATAACCGCTAGAGCAGGCCGCAGAAGGGAGTCAATTACATTTGAGCCCCATGTTAAAATGTCCGATTTTACAACAGAAAAAAACATATTTACAGCCTGGTTCAAAACATGGCTCTAGTCTCATAAGCTGTTTTTCTACTCCATGACAACTCTGGGGGGGCGAATTTTTTTTATAAGGCGTTCGTTTAAAATATACAGCACACATCATTATGCACAATTCATAGCTGTCAATCTAAGTGGCGCCACTTTGATTGACAACTAGCCACTGACGGTCTAAAGGGCGTCACCCCGGCTAATTCTAGTCACTGAGTTTGGGAAAGAGATCGTTGTGGGGTTAGCCGGCTAGCAACGATATTTAGCATTTAACCTAGCTGGTTAGCCGTAGCTAGTTTGATTATTTCGAATAAAGTGGCTTTTTTCAGCCAATAGCGTTCATTCAGCCGGCCCATAGGACCCGCCTCAGCTCTGCCCTCGCTCCACCTCTTTGTCCATATTTGGAGTAACCGGAGGTAGGCTACCAAGATGGCTACGCACTACGATTTGCTTCATTTTTGCTCTTCAGAAACCTATGGGTGACGTCATGGACACTACGTCCATATTTCATACAGTCTATGGAGTGAACAGATGGACACAGACAGGACTCAAAAGTAATGATAATGCTCTGTGTCTGCTCCGTGTTTTCACTGCCCTCATGTGGCCAAAAAATCTGCCAATGCAGGTTTAAGTATAAAGTTTGATTTTCAGCCTTGAATTTGCAAAGTTTTATGGTAAAGATATTTTCAAGTTTTTCTTTGTCCAAATGAAGGATGTAAGGGAGCACAGAAGCAACACACATCTAAAGGCAAAGATGCTGGCTCAGGTTCATTCCAGACAAGGGAGCGACATCAGTATTCTGAGAGGGATTTGGCTCTAAAAGGTCAGATTTACAACAAACTATGGCAATATGTAAGAAGTGTAGCAGCAAAAATGGGAAACACAGACTGATTTCGCCTTCTCAAGCAAAAGCATCCAACTGAGTCAGAAATCACCAGAAGAAGAGATCCAACAGCTGATGTGAGGTCCAGCCACACAGACAGGAAGTTAATCAGGTTTTGGACTGATGGTCGGACAAATGACAACATCTGAAGACATCATCTAGGACATTAGAAACAATTTTTCACAATTTTCTCACATTTTATAAACAAAACAAATTATTGAGATTAATTGAAGATATCATGACTTTATGTTCAGGCAACATCCCCCATCTTCAGTCTGAGGATAGAGTTAGATATTGCATACAAGCCTCTGAGAAACATATGTGATTTGGGAATATATGACTGACTAGAACTGATATTAAAATTACAATCATCACAACTTTAAACAGCATTTGTTTAAGCAAAGTAAAAGCTCATGTACATTTAACTCCATGTCTTAGTTTGACATTGCAGAGAACTTGAGTGTCTGTAATTGTAGCTGTTCTCTAATTTCTTATTTGCTGAGCTGTTTTATGTGCACTTGTTGAACTTTGCTCAAATCTAATAAACTGTAAATCAAACCATAAAAAAAGTGAAAACACAGCGTGAAGACGGGGACAGCCTGGCTATAAAGACACAGTGGCTCCATGTGTCAGACCACCTGCTCCACTCACTTGTCTTTTATGGGCAAATGGAGACGAAGGATGCTCCCTCTTCTATCATATCTATAACTCCTATTGTCGAGGGTTATATTTAGAGAGAACATCAAACCAGGACGTCTAGTGGCAGTTAGCCAATCAGAGAAAATGACTCCTGCCGCTCACTTATGACATTTTAGCTTTATCCTACTGTACTATCTGAGCTTTTAAGTGCTGGCTCTTCTGCTCGCAGATGGCCGACAGGCAGGGGAGACCGCGCCGTCAGCCAAGGACGAAGCTACTGTATAGCCATGAATCTGCTGCTCGCCATTCGCCGCAGATGTCCGAGCTTTAAGTCGGGACTGCAGGCGCCCGGTTCGCCAGAGAAACTTAAGTGCAAAAACACAATTAAATGCAACAGCAAATGCAATGGAGAGCAGATGCCGTGCATCCAGTTTTGAATTAGGATGGAGTACTTTCCAGCAGAATCGCAATTATTCTGCCTGTGTCTGTGCGTTTGAAGGGCAAAGGCAGGGGGGAGCGTGGCTGTTGAGAAAAACATCGACCAGAGAAAATCCATTTCAATTTGCCAAATGCCAGTGCAGGATTACTGACATTTAGCAACTGATATTTTCCCTGAAACTCAATAGCATCCCTCCATAACTCCATAATAGAGCCTCTCGTTGATAGTGATTACACACAGCGTGGCGGCTCACGCACAAATTTGAGTATACATACTGTATCACCAGAGCAAAGCATGTGAGAATCTGAACGGCTTAGACAGGAGACAGATGCAGCGCATCATCTGCAGGACGAGGGAACAAACAGCGTCGCCAATTTCCTTCTCCACTCGACTAAACAGACATCCGGCCTCTGCAGACATCTTCCTAAAGGTGTTATTTGTTAAAGAAATGTGTCTGACAAGGAAACTTCTCCCCAAGGCTGCGGCAGACAGGAAGCGGCAATGCACACTGAATGTTCAAGTGGCTCGGCAATAAAAAGGAATTTGTCCTGTTTGGAGCTCAGCCCTCGGAGGAACGATGACTAAGATACCTTGAGCTTACAAAGGCATTGTTCTAACTGCCGAGGATATTTGCATCTTCTTCAACCGGTTGAGCTTCTGAGAGACAACACAAACACAACACAAACATCACTCGGCCTTTTCATCCAGCAGGAGAGGGAAAAGACAAAGAAGAAGAAGAAGCAGGAGAAGAAGAAAAACAGTGTAAAAACATTCAACATTCTCAAACTGGACTAGAGTTTTTTAATAATTGATCATTTGCAATTTTTCAAGCAAAAATGCTAAAAAAAAATTTGCTGGTTCCAGCTTCTCAAATGTGTTTTCTATTATGTGTGATAGTAAATATAAAACCTCCATTCCAAAAAAGTTGGGACACTGTGTCTAATCCTTTTTGATATATACTCAATTGACAGTATAAAGACAATGTATTAATGTAGACTTCATCAACTTCAAGTTTCAAACAAGTCGGGACAGGGGCAACAAAAGACTGTGAGAGTTGTGGACTGATCCAGAAACACCTGTTTGGATCATTCCACAGGTAAACAGGTTGATTGGTAACAGGTGATAGGATCATGATTGGGTATGAAAGGTTCGTCCTGGAAAGACTCAGTCGTTCACAAGCGAGGATGGAGAGAGGGTCACCACTTCAAACTTCACTTTACAAACACATGATTGTAGAAAGGATTAGAATAGTAGTATAATTAAGAATCTACGGAGCCCCTTAGGGGACATGGAGGAAATTTTTTTGAAGGGTTTAAAAAAAAAAAAAAAGATCAAGTTCACATTAGGAGAATGTGTTGATTGAGGAAACGCTCCAAATCATCCTCCATGTCTCCCTTTTTGCGAACGTTGAACACAAAAAAATCAACACCGGTACATACAACTCAATGATTGTGTCTATTGTCATTCCCGGAAGAACATGCTTCTAATGTAAACACTTTTGCGAGATCTTGCAATACTTTTACGAGATCTCGCAAAACTTGATCTTTTTTTTTTTTTTTAACCCTTCAAAAAATTTCCCCCATGTCCCCTAAGGGGCTCCGTAAGAATCAGACTAATTGGTTACACCCAATACTGGACTGATGATTGCCGATGACTCTCAGTGCATCAGCTAAAACCTTCTCTATATGTCTGTCAGGATGAGATTACGTGAGTGCCAGGCATGAGAAAAGACGGACGTGGAGGAAATTTGCTCTTATCTTCCTGAGCCGCAGAACAAATCGGGTATGTTGGAATATTCTGAAGTCATGTCTCACTCTGAAAATCTATGGTCTGAGTTTTCTGTCTCTGAGAGAGAATCTGACTCGACTGAATCCTCTTTGAATTCTGCGGTCAGATATCTCTGAGAAACGTCTGCTGCTGTGAACAAACCATTTTGCCAGCTTTTTGTTTTTCATTAATCCTCTCAGATTGTTGAGGTTCTCTGAGAGTTTAACAACAGCATTAAACAAACGGCCCAGGTGAATCTCAGGCCACCGAACCGCGGCGCTGTGTGGCACGGGCAGGTGTTTGTGGTGGAAAATAACAATAAAGTTTAGAGTCTATTCAGTCAAAGTCTCTGTGGCGCTGCTGCAAAACTGAAGGGTGGGAGAGTGACATTCAGTGTGTGTGTGTGGGTTAACGTTGGGGAGGCGTCAGAGTCGACAACACAAACAAAACCAGCAGCAAACACCCAGTCGACAGGGAGATCAATAAGAAGCCAAAATACAAATCTGGACGGAATAAACAACCCCGATCACAAACCCACCCGTGAAACCTCAAACACGACGGCGTGACTCGACAAACAAGCGGCGCAGGGTCCTCACAACAACAGCGGCAGGCCCCAGCACATGAAGCATTACCCAGAGTGCACCGTGGCATTTTCAACCGCTGCCCATTTCCCTTTTTCACAACCACAACAACAGAAAGTTCCAGGGCACAGGCGAGCATAAAAGCAGACGGGGGGATTACATTTCATGAAAAAAAATGGACTGCACTTTATTTAATGCCCTCACTTAACCGCCAGGCTCTATTTGTGTCTGTCAACCTCTTCAGTTCACAGAGGCAATCAGCCTCCCGGTGCCGGCGCCCAGAGCACTGCCAGCCTTCCACTGGGGATAATAACAGTGGCACTGAAACCTTTTATTAGCTGGCTTGGTCAAGAGCCCTCAGGAAAAGGCCTCTGCTATGACCAGAGCCGGCTCCCACCGAGCACGTCTCCGGCTTCACAGCACAACCTGACACTTCGATGAGAGACACAAAAAAAAAGAGAGGAGACGGAATCAAAGCCAGGATCCTCATCAAGGATATCTGACGCTGTCCGCGGTTCTGCAACAGGGTGAAAATAAACCCGAACATGTCGAGGCAGTAAATCAAGCTAAAAAGGCGGTGTGGAGGGAGCGGGCGTGGCTTGGAGCGCACAGTTGGACAACACTAATGCAATTACAGGGATTTTCTGCTTGCTCAGAGGCTCGGTTCAAGGGCGGAGCGCTGGAAGCTTCGAGGCGAGCCGCACAAACTTAGCCGTTACTCGGGGTAACAGCCAAGCCTGATATTGCCACCTCACTGTCTGGAAAAGCTGTTGTGAGAAAATGCATGCGGGATTACAGCAGCTCAGATCAAGGGCGCTCCGACAGGTCCAGCCTGGATCAAACTGAGCTGAGCCCAACGTTGTGAGGCAGGAATTCATTTGTGATGCATGTTATGACCATAGACTGTATAAAATATGGACATAGTGTCCGTGACGTCACCCATAGGTTTCTGAAGAGCAAAAATGAAGCAAATCGTAGTGCGTATATGGACAAAGAGGTGGAGCGAGGGCGGAGCTGAGGTGGGTCGAATGAACGCTATTGGCTGAAAAAAAGCCGCTGAAAAAAGCCGCTTTATTCGAAATAATCAAACTAGCTACGGCAAACCAGCTAGGTTAAATGCTCAATAGCGTTGCTAGCCGGCTAACTCCACGACGATCTCTTTCCCAAACTCAGTGACTAGAATTAGCCGGGGTGTCGCCCTTTAGACCGTCAGTTCATAGCTGTCAATCAAAGTGGCACCACTTAGATTGAGAACTATGAACTGTGCATAATGATGTATCCTGTATATTTTAAACCAACGCCTTATAAAAAAAATTCGCCCCCCCCAGAGTTGTCATGGAGTAGAAAAACAGCTTATGAGACTAGAGCCATGTTTTGAACCAGGCTGTAAATATGTTTTTTTTCTGTCATAAAATCAGACATTTTAACATGGGGCTCAGATGTAATTGACTCACTTCTGCAGCCTGCTCTAGCGGTCATTCGAGGAACTGCAGCTTTTTTGCACTTCCGCATTGGCTTCATTTTTCAGTGCCGGAGGTTGCCGCTTGGTTATGACCCGAGACTGCTTCCTACAACAGAAGTTCATTAAGTTATGATACTACATTAATTAAGATGAATTTTAATTTTACCTTCCCACCAGCAGCTGAAAGGTCAAGGTCAGGTGCAACAACAAGCAGCTAAATAGGATTGAGTGTTTTGCTTAAGGACCTTTAACCTTACTCACAATCTTCCCACTCAGTCCTGCTGCTCCTTTGGATTCAGCAAGGTTTCTTTCTGTGTTATTCAGACAGCGCTTCCAAGTCACATCCAGCAGAACTCGTTATCAAACATGGCCTCTGCTGATCTGTCTCTTCTGGGGCTTTGGATCGCCCGGTGCCAACGGGCGCTCAGGCCTTGCCAAGAGTACAATGTGCACAGGGGGGGACTTGCCAAATGTAATCCAGCAATGGTGAAACACGCTCAAACAAATCCAACTGGCTGGGAGTTACAGGACTCTGCAATGACTTCGTGTTCGAAAATGAACAGAAATCGAGGACATAAATGCTCCATAAGGTCGATGAAACCCGGAACAACACAGAAAACACTGCGTGATTTAACTTAAATAGGGCAGTTTGTCATGTTAACGGTTTTTATATGGCACCATAAAACTTGAAAAATATCCTGCTGACTCAGTTTTCCTGCACAGCGAGGAAAATATTTAATCCCCTGTCCCGCTATAATGCAATTAAGTCGATTAAGTGAAAGGTAAATCAACAGGAAGTTAATCAACAGCAGTGAAAATGTCCATTACAGTTCACTAAAGCCAAAGATGACGTCTTCAGTTTGATTTTTTGTCTGATCTCATGAAATAAAAAACCTAAAGGATTCAGTTTATTCCACTAAATGACAGTGAAAATTTGTTGTAAAATATTGTTGTAAACTCAAGATCTTTGGGTTTGAGACTGTTGTTCTGACAATACAAGTTCAACAGACAAAACGATTAATCGGTTAATCCCGAAATTAACTGTGGGATCAATCAACAATGAAAATAATTGTTAGTTGCACAATATATATTTTGCACCAAAACAGTTTTCTGTTTTCTTGCCACCTTGCAAAACTTTGCACTCTACTATGAGAAAAACAACACCCACACGTCTCATAACAGGTTGCTGGAGCCAGATCATTCACACTACGTCACACCTCACACAGACAGAAGCAGCCATTGGTCGTTGCTTACACAATGTGAAGTCCATCCGGTGTTTGTCATTTCCTCGCAGCAGCAAGTTGGCAAGTCACCTCTCGCATCGTGTTCTAACCCCAAACTCCAGAGTTCGGCCAGGAAACCATCGGGGCGGGATGATGCCATCTGACCACCAGCGATCTGCCGTTTTTGGCAGCTCCGTCTCTGACTCACAGACTGTACTGATGGCAGCGAGTCAGCCGCTCCGTCTTTATCTACGAGTGTGACTTCACAACCCACTGAGTGGCGAGTGTTAAGAGGCCAGTCTTAATCCTAAAATGGTGTGTGACCCTTTAATCTCTGAGGAGCTGGCTGTCCAAGTGAGCACACGCTGCAGGCGGATCAGACAGGTGTAGTTAAAAACAAACACGGCGGTCAGCTGATTATCTGAAAATTATCCCTCCTGAGATCACCAGGATCAACACTGGTGTTAACAGAAGAAGAAGAAGAAGAAGATGCTGCTGCAAGAAAATTATGTTTGGATCCCAGAGAGAGTCGGAAGATGATTTAAGAGCAGCTTGAGATGGTTTATGAAATTTGCTGATAAAAAAATATTGTTTCTGAAAAATGGGATTAAAATGACTTTTCTCAGTGAAGATAAAATACTGAAACTAAAGCTTAAATAATCAGTTGATGAAGTAGTCAATGACAAATTCAACCCTAAAAATGGTTTTATATTACTTCATTGTTTTTTCAATTAAGTCATAAAGACAAACATAATTTTTGCCTGGTTTATGTTCACAGGCAACATTTTTTGGTTTGATTCATTTATGAACCAGACCAGAGTCACAGGAAGTGATCGAGGTGGATGAGCACAAAAACAGGACTGTGAGACACCAGAGATCAGAGTTCAAATCCTGAGTCCTGTCTATGGTTCGGCTGAGGCAACAAAAGCACTTTACTAATTCCTGAAAAAAATGTACTAAGTTACTGCTAATGAAACCTGAACTCTTCCTCCTGCTGCAGCTTCACATTAAAAGCATTTAACTAGTTTTGACTTTTATTATGAAGTAGGAACAGGAAATGTGACATGTTTGTCAGTGAGCTTTGCACTTACTGCTGTTGATCCTCAAGAACACGTCTACAAAGCAAGACAGCGGCCAATTTCTGCATTTTTTGACACCATTTGAAATATTGCAGAGTAATTGATCAAGAAGGAGCAGCCACAGAAAAACCTCCAACCTCTCTGCCAGGCCACCAGCTCCTTTCACTTTCACTCTGACCTGCCGTGTGCAGCATGAAATCACATCACAGTTGGTCACAGAATGATGGAAAAAGGCCAATTACTGATGACTTCTTTATTAATACGACAGTTTGTTTTGCTGCCCTCAGATTTCTGTGACCTCAACTGCACTTGCTGTTCCCACCAGTAACTACAGGTGTCGCCAAGTCAGCCAGGACAAGATTGCCTCTTTAAGATCAGGGAACAATCACCAATACATTTTAATTAACATTTCCTCTCTTACGTTTCACGTCATTGCAGATATCCTCTGTATTAAATCAAGATCAAGATCTTTCTGCATGATGGGATATTTTGGCAGGAAAACAACAAACTTAATACAAAACATAATCCAGTATCCGACATTATGCTTCTTTCCAAACACATTAGTCGTATTAAAATGTAAATCTGGGTTGGATAATGCATTTCCTACTTCCAGTTCTAATCTGCACATCATCATTTTCCAAACTTCACCTACAGTATCTACGTTTGTTTTTTTACCCAAAACAAGGAGTCAAATCCAAATCTCTGAGAAGAACTCTACTAAAGGTTGAGACTTTGCTCTTTTGAAAGAAGAGTTTTCCATAATTTGAAAGACTTCCAAGGATAATCTGGATAATCTGGGAGAAGGTATGAGATGATTTATCAAATCTGGAAAACTTCTGCTGTTATAAAAAAAGATAATTTGTTGAATCTCTGTGGTTAAAATGTTTCATCTCTCAGGAAACAATAGTGCAGACTCCTAATCAAGTATCAGAAATGAATAACGACCATCGCTATTCATCCACATACAGCTTCCAAACCCAAATCTCTCAGCTGAAGTAAATTCTGGGACTATGTTCTTTTAAAAGTCTAGACTTCATTTAAGTCAACGAATGTGACTTGTTAAATGAAAAATGCAGCTTAAAGTTCGACTGTATTGAGGACAATGTGTTTGCACTTTCTTCCACTGCCTCGAAGAACAAAGGCAGATTAATAACTGCACTTAATTCCTTTCTGCACGAACATTGACTCCGTCCTCTTGTTTTAGGGTAATTAAAGTGCAAAAACTCCAACCTTGACATTAAAGCCTCAGAAAGCTCCATTGTGAATGCATGTACAGTAATAATAGGAGTTATGGCCCAGAGGTTCTCTGTGAGTGACGCGTCATTTTATGCCGCTGACCGTGACCGCAATTACAGAGTGGAACTTAATTTGTAGGCTGCCATATCACCTCTTTCATTTAACTCTGGGTGTCTTTTCTTTGTGTTCTGTCCAAAAAGAGGGGAAGAGGGAAGAGACACCACAAAAAAAAGGCAGCCAAGAAAATGACCAGCAGAGTTCAAGCATCCTGAGCTGGCAGAGTGGGATGTGATTAAACCAGCCAGGATTATAGACTACCTGAACAACACGAGCACTGACACAAGCAAAGCCTTAAGTCTTCCCAGATGTTGATAAGATTTCTTGTGCGAGTGAAGGCTCAGACCGCTGGCCCAGTTACTACTACTACCAGGATTAATGCCAGATCTGGAGGGAGGTTATCGCACTGTCTCACCACTGTGAATAAGCCAACCCTCGCACCAGCTCCTGCAGCACTGTGTGTGTGAGTCTGTGTGTGTGTATGTGTGTGCGTGTTTGCACAACAGATGTAGGTTACATTACCATGATAAAGAAGTCACACGCTTAAATGGTACCCGGTTGGCTCAAAGGGGTTTTAGAGAATGGACGGCGACAGAGAAGCTCGAGACAAAGACGGTCTTTTAGGTCATTCAGCCAGGAAACGGGTTCAAGTCGGAGTCAAACTGAAATTTGAATTCATTCATTCACCCATCTTAAAATAGCTGCATTACATTAGTGTGAATATTGTAGCTTATTCTAATGCAGGAAACAGCAATAGAGGCTTTTCCACTATTTTCAGTTTGTTGACACTTCTGTATTTCTATTCACGAAGCTGAAGATATCGTCGCTGTCAGAAACTCCTCTTATCTCCAACTCAGGCTTTAACAGCGTTTCAGGCTCTACTGCTTGTTAATACTAAACAATATGTTGTGAACCCGACAAGCTTCAGGCCTCTGGTGGGCGTTTGTCGTGGCGCCAGTCGATGACATCTGAGAGTCGACTTTGCTCGAAGATGTGCTGTCAAAATCTGTGGTACGCTACTGATTGGAGAACGTTGCTGGAAAATCCCACATCAGTTATTTACCCTAATTTAAGATGACACTTGTGACGACCCGTCATGCTCCGGCTTACACTCACTAATGAGCTACCTAGCCTGTCTTACTAACATGTTATTTTGAAACACTCAGCCATCAGCAGCTCTTTGACACTCATATTAATTTTCAGTTCACTTTAAGTATTAATACTGAAGTACTGTAGATACATTTTTTACTTCACATAAAACTTGCAATTATGGTTTTTTGTTCCTGTTTTATATTGAATTTGCATCTGGATCATAGACTGTATAAAATATGGACGTAGTGTCCGTGACGTCACCCATAGGTTTCTGAAGAGCAAAAATGAAGCAAATCGTAGTGCGTAGCCATCTTGGTAGCCTACCTCCGGTTACTCCAAATATGGACAAAGAGGTGGAGCGAGGGCGGAGCTGAGACGGGTTGAATGAACGCTATTGGCTGAAAAAAAGCCACTGAAAAAAGCCGCTTTATTCGAAATAATCAAACTAGCTACGGCTAACCAGCTAGGTTAAATGCTAAATAGCGTTGCTAGCCGGCTAACCCCACGACGATCTCTTTCCCAAACTCAGTGACTAGAATTAGCTGGGGTGTCGCCCTTTAGACCGTCAGTTCATAGCTGCCAATCAAAGTGGCGCCACTTAGATTGACAGCTATGAATTGTGCATAATGATGTATGCTGTATATTTTAAACGAACACCTTATAAAAAAATTCGCCCCCCCCCCCCTCAGAGTTGTCATGGAGTAGAAAAACAGCTTATGAGACTACAGCCATGTTTTGAACCAGGCTGTAAATATGTTTATTTTCTGTCATAAAATCGGACATTTTAACATGGGGCTCAGATGTAATTGACTCACTTCTGCAGCCTGCTCTAGCGGTTATTCGAGGAACTGCAGCTTTTTTGCACTTCCGCATTGGCTTCATTTTTCAGTGCCGGAGGTTGCCGCTTGATCTGGATAGATTCATGTTTGGCTAATTTATGAGTAAAACTTTACTTCTTAAAAAAGTACCACAAGTTTAAGTATCATTATTGTATGATGTATTAAACTATTACTAACTGGCCTGTCTCTGTACTGTGGGATTAAAAATGAAGTTTTCCTTTGCAGGCAGGCTGAAAACTTTCAAACTGGATTCCCAAAGGTCTCGTCAACTTCACACTCCACACAAAAGCACAAAGGGAAATCTGAGCGTGGATTTTGACAAACCTCTGAATATAAACCGGAGTCTCATTCAACATCCTGTCGATGCCCTGCGTTCTCTCTCTTACTGTGGCGGGACACTTTTCATCAGCCTGCCTTCTGCTATAACACAATCACATGGGACAAGGGGGAACTCAGAGAAGTGCTATTCATCCCTGAAACGCTTTAAGAACTAGGACACTCACTGCATTCCCTATAGCTCTTCCAACACCTCCACACACACACACACACACACAACTGGCTGTGTGTGTGCATTCATTAATTAATTGAAATCTCCTCTGTGTGTGCGTGTGTGTGTTTGTGTGCCTTCTGCTTGCCTGCACCCGCATGAACCCATCAGAAGAAACTTGCTTCGCTGGCCTTGTTCTGCCATATGTGGTTAGGAGTAACAGCAGCATCACCGTTTGTTTGGATGAGAAGCGATGAAGAGTTCACCCTGAGCTGCCGCGACGGAGGACAACAGCCGCAGCCTTTCCCAGCTCGAGCTCGGATCTTCACGGATGAACTCACCCCAATTAAAACACGAGCTAACAAAGAGGGGAACCCAGCACGTCAGAGCTCTCTCTGCAGGCCTCTCGCACCAATTATAAACATGAACTAAGTAGCACAGTGCGAGTCAAACAGCCCTCAGTGTCATGAACCATACCGGGGCAGGCTGTTGGGTTAGGAGACGCATCCTCTGTGCACCTGAACGCATCATCAGGCTCACACTGTAGATCTCATTCACAGTAAGAGCTGTTCTCCATATAGAAAACAGATGATACAGCGGAAATCAAACTGCATAATAAAACCATAACACAGCCTCGAGATAGAAAAATCTAGTCTTGCATCTTCAGTCAACTATGACTCAAATTATTCAATCAGATCAGAGAAGCTATGAAAGGAAAACTTAGCTTGAAGTTTTCACAACTCACAGACAGATTCATGACTCATTTTAAGGCATCCATTTTTGATGAGGACTCCTTAATTAAACTTTGTGGCCAAGATACAAACTCAATATTTTACAGCTTGAAAATAAACTCGTCAGAGCTCAAACATGTAGTACCTCAACATGTCTTTCTGTAGTACTCAATCTACTGCATATTGACCCAGACGATTCATCAGCTGGACTCTTGTTTATTCTTTTATGTGTTTACTTATTGATTTTTTTTTTAATTCAAATTAATTTGAAAAGGTTCTTATTTTGCTAGTGTTTCCATCCACCTGCTTTAATGTACATAAACTCAACCTGAGTGAAAATGGCAGAATAGTTTCTACACTTGAATGAGGAGGAAAGTTGGTGTGTGTGTGTAAAAGAGAAATGCCACAAAGTGCATTAGAGACAGACTTGACAGACAAGAAAGACTCAGCTTCACCAAAACGTTCTGTCCACTGACATTTTGTTTACATTCCATCACGATTTCCGCATTTCTTTAGTTCATTTGAGCTCTTTTAAATACGTCATCTCGTTGAGCTTTCTTCTTCTTCCACGGCTCAGTGGCACCTGACTGGAGAACAACTGTTGAACTATTTCTCTTCATGAACAAACTCCTACTTTTTGTTCTGGATTTGCACTACATTTGCAGAGAAACTTGGCGAATGACAGAGTGTCTTGATAGAGATTTGTGGGATTCGAAGAAGAAACCAGAAGCAGCAGTTTTCAAAGAACCAATTTTAAAACACAAACAGACCAGAAAGTAGAGATAAGCTGATCAGATACACGAGTTCATCTATCCAGTGATCTGTCATCACTTCATCCATCTATTCTTCCTCTATACTGAGAATCACAGAAGAGACAGGGAAGCATCATGAACAGCAATCGACTGTACAAGAACATATGTGTTGTTTACATATGTACTCACATCTGTGTCATATCATAGTACGAGCAACAAGTTGTCAAAATAAGTTGAGAACTGGATGATAAAGCCGAAGTAAACATCAGACTAACGTTCAGCTTCTGTCAGGAAACAAGAAAACTGGTGTCACTTAATTCAAAGTTACAGCTCATTTACTTCTGTCCACTCCTCGTTTACATCTCCTTCAATCACTCCGCAATCTGTACCATGTAATTACACTTTCGCTTTTTATTAAAACATAGCAGCGTCAATTCGAGTGTGAAATTATCTCCTGTCTCAGATAACAAAAAACAGGCTGGACGAGTCTGTGAAGTGACATGTTGTTGATGCGGATTCTCGTTTCTTCACGTGGGCGTTGGGAGGATTGACAGGAGGCGAAGTGGCTTTAAATGAATGAAAACTCAACTTTGGCTCAATAAAATGAAGATAAAACACAAAGTCTGACAAAAAACAAGCTGAGATTGTTGACTGTGACGGACCGAGGAGGGAAGACGGAGAGAAATGATGCTTAATATCCTCAACTTCACCCAGACTCCAACAGGATGGATCAATCTTTTTATGGATCAAAAGTTCAATTCAATCACGTTATTCTATAATTATTTGTTCAATTGTGTTATTCCAATCAAGCTAAAGTCTTGTTTTACACATAAAGAGTTTGGTAAAGTAACAAGTGGAACACAGGCCAAAACATTTTGAATTTGTTGTGTTTATGTGATTTGTATTCGTTTGGCATTTGATGATATTTCAACAGCACAATTTCACTTTTTTTGACTCATTGCACGAGAAAATATATAATTGACAGACTTATACATCATGAATTAGTTGAAGCCAAAGCCAAACATGCACTTTTTCAAAGGCTCACATTAAAGAATAATACTGTTTCTCAAGAAAGCCCCGATTAAAAATTCAACAAAATAAACAATTTAGTGTTTATTTAGTGACTTTGTTCCAAAACAAAAAAGCAGCTACACAAGTACTTTGCTTGAATAAAACAAAGGCTTAGTTTGCAAAATCATATACAGGAAATATCTGATCAAACGTTTGAAGCCAAAATTGGTACTTGAGTGTTTTGGATGCTGATTTCAGCTTCTCAAATGTGAGGATGTGCTGTTATTTTGTGTTTTACGTCACTGTCAACTGAATATTTGAAAACAAACTACTTGAAGACATCACCTTCAACTCAGGGAAACTCCACCAGTCATCAATTTCTCAATCGACATAAAATGAATCGCCAACAACTGATACATTGAAGTTATTATCCCGAAAATGTCATTTCCTGTTTCCAGATTCTCACAGGTGGGAAATTACTGCTTCATCTCATTGTTAACTTAAAATCTTTATAGACTGTGGTTCAGACATTAACTACCTGAAGATGTCACCTTGAACTCTGGGAACCTGATGTATATTTTTCACTGTCATTGAACATAATACAATTAAAGGTATAAAGAAACCTGTTATATTGATCCTATTTATTTCAGCATCATTTGCGCTCTGCTCCATTGCATTATCCTATTGTCTAGTATTCTAATGCTTATGTTTACCTTGTTGTAAGTCTACTTCTGTTTATGTACACTCTGAGTCAAATTCCTTGTATGTGTACTCATAACTTGCCAATAAAGCTGATTCTGATTCTGATCATGTGTTGTGTGTCACATATGACCAACTACACCTTCAGCTTTCAGTGTCGTCGACATCAACATTTGTGAATGACTGAATTAACCTGAGAAGACTGGGAGCCACTGATGAACTTTGCTAACTTTCTCCTCCTGCACTGAAGCATCTTTAATCTGCTCACATCATGTCAACACCTCCTGCAGGATGTTGTGATCACAGCTGGACATCCTGCATGTGTCTGCTTCCTCCAGCTCAAACAAACACACCAACATGGACTGATGCACTCAAACACAAGGGGCCCTGGCTTCTCCTTCATGTGCACCAGCAAAAAAAAAAAAAAAAAAATCACAAATTGAGAGTCCAAGAAAAACAGTCCACCATTGAGAGGATGTTTTCAATGCTCTCAGCTCATTTTCACCTCACATCTGTCCAAACGCACAGGAGGCTTCAGCCACAATATCAGCTTCAATCCCATGTGTGTTTTTCCTGCTTCTCCTCTTTTCCCCTGTCATGCATATGAGAGAAAAAAACCCACTTACCTTCCACATCCAGGCCATTCTTATTCCTGCGCAGACAATGGAGGACCGCTGCTTCTCCTCAGATCACCATCCGCCGCCTCTCTTCACCGCACTTTCTTCACGCATGCACCGGCGGAGCTCAGCCAGATGCGGGGCTCATATTAGCGGGGCTCGGCTCCATAAATACCGGGACTGACTGCACCGTTATTCGTCTCCTCTCTCGGCTCCTTTTTTTTTTTCCTCCACGGAGCTGCTGGGACCCGGAGCGACGCTGCGCCGCCACTGGCCGCCGCAGACGCACGGCTCCGCCCCCTTCCAAGCCTGCGTCACGTGACCGACGCTGACTTCCGGGTTCTTACAGCATGTGAGTCTGCAGAGGAGCTGGGTGTCTTTTTTTTTAGGATTTCCATGTAAATAAAAGAGGAAGAAAAGAGTCAGAATGAATGACAACAATCTGGGATTATTGCTCAAGATATTTAAACGTTGAAGAAGCTGAAACATTTAAAATAAAAATTAATAGATGGAAACTATTTTCTATTTCTTTTGAACTCCTGTTCAGTTTTTGGTTGAGTTTGCATTATCAATATGTAAAACATCCCACATTTGACTTCTTCAAATTTTTGTTTACACAGAAAATCTCTCTGACACGGTTAGTATGATTATTAGTAAATATTCATGTAAATGGGACAAACACCCCCCCTAATTTGGTTTATAAGCCATTTTTCTTTATGGATACTAACAGATGACAGGGCAAAAACTATGCCAAGCGATGTCTGAATCACTTGTATTTTGACCAGTGTGTCCAATTATTTATTTATTTAGCCTCAACACTGGTCTGTTTTGTTGATTGGGTTTTTATTTATGAATAAATGAGGATTGTTTTCGTTATTTACTTAAGGTCAAAACTTGGTCGATCCTTATTGCAGCTGTTCAAGCAGAGTAGTATGAACACAAATGCTTGGACCCAAATGCAGACAGAAGTCGATCTGGTGCATTTCAATGAGATTTTATTCACACACACACACACAAATCCAAGGACTTACAGGATGGTCATCGTTAAAAACAGTCCAAACGAGCAAACAAATCCAAAGAGTGAGGCAGGAATCAGAAACCCAAAAAACAGGAGCGGTTGAAAAAAACTAAGCAAAAGCATCCAAAAACACAGGGAATAAACACTCGACATATGTTGGAAACAACCTGACCCAGAGAGACGAGAACACTGAAACTAAAGCCACTATGGCAGGAGCGTTATCAAGGAACAGGTGAAACTGATCAGCTGATAACTGATGAGCAATCTCAAAGGCAGGAAGGGAAGTTAACAAACACACCTGAACAAAGACTCTTTCAACATAAAAGAGGAAACGATAAGACTAAAACCCAAAATCATGACACTTCTAAAGTATAAAATTATCTCATTTAATTATATTTAATCATATATGATGGAATTATGGAAGTTGTGCAAATAAATCGTCTTTTGTTGTATGAACAAGTCACAGTGTAACAAGATCAACATCCCAAAAGATGATATTCTTAATTGGTGAGAACATTGTCTTAGAGTATTTCCTGGTACAAGATCTGTATGTTGTTCTTAGCAATTATTGCGTTATAATTTATGTTCATGTTGGAATAAGATCAATGTTACAAACAATAGTACTGTTTATCAAGTTATTATCATATGGAGTTATTATCATATGGAAAACACAAACAGAGCTTCTGGGATCAAGATATTTTTGTGGGGAAATGGGCGCTTTCCAAAAATCCTGCAAAGGCAAAGTCCAGGTTGGAGGTTGTCGAGGTTGTGTTCACACTGCAGTTCAGTTAGTCCCTGTTTCCTACAGATCTGATATTTTTAGTGCAACACACATTTCCTGATGCTGGGCTCTCGGGACCAGCAGGGCCCCCTGTCAGAAAAACAAGGGTCGTCAAGAAAGTGAAGAATAATTTAATTTTACTGCTGTCTCGCTCCTCTGACTCCTGTAATGCAAGTGTCTTCGGATGCCTCACTGCTGCCATTTTTCTCCTGCTCCCTGTGAGATGCACATCTGATGTGAGCTATTTGGTGCTCTGGGAATAGAAAACACTACAGAGTCAGAGTCAATAAATACAAAAGCACAACAACAATAAAATGTGACAAATATATGGCTCCATTCACCCTCGCTGCAATTTTATTATTCTGTCCTTACTGAATACACCAAGCATGCATTTTTATTTGAACATGCTCTCTTCATATTTGGTCCTATACAGATACTTTCACGTGTATTTTCTATCACATTAAACCTTAAACAGTAAACAACATAGTCATCATAGTGTTTTGTATATGAGTATGCAAAACACACAAGTTTGCAGCCTTGTGGTTCAGTCGTCTTCAGTTGTCCTGTCTCTCTCTCTCTCTCCTCTCTGTGTGTGTGTTTGTGTGTGCCTCTCTCCTCTGTGTGTGTGTCTCTCTCTCCCCCTCTCTGCGTGTGTGTCTCTCTCTCCCTCTCTGTCTCTCTCTCTCCTCTGTGTGTTTGTGTATCTCTCTCTCCCTCTCTGTCTCTCTCTCCTTCTGTGTGTGTGTCTCTCTCTCTCCCTCTCCGTGTGTGTGTCTCTCTCTCTCCCTCTCTGTCTCTCTCTCCCTCTGTGTGTTTGTGTGTGTGTCTCTGTCTCCCTCTCTGTCTCTCTCTCCCTCTGTGTGTGTGTGTCTCTCTCTCTCCCTCTCTGTCTCTCCCTCTGTGTGTGTGTCTCTCTCTTCTCTGTGTTTGTGTGGTCTGTCGTCTCTCCAGACCTCCGTGGCGAACAGGAGGTCATGTGGTTCAGGTTCTTCCGATCTGGTGACACCTGCAGCTGCTCACCTTCCTCCTGGATCTATATTCTTCTCATAGGTTTTACAATCTACATGTATCAGTCATTTTTTCATTTCAGTTTGTTTGCATTGTGATTTTGTGTTGATCTATTTTGTACACACCACATACTGCATCTTTGTCAATCTTGGACTTTTCCTTATCCTTATCCATATTGCCTAAGATTGTAAAGTCCCCTGAAAATGTGATTTGTGATTTTGTTATAAAAATAAAATTGGCTTGATAAAACATATAAAATATTAAACTTATATACTGTACAATACTAATAACTATAATGAATGAAACAAGCTTTTCTTTGAAAGATAATTAATTGCCAATATTTTAACACAGAAGTATGTTTAAAAACACTAATTTTCTGGTCTTTCCAGAATCCCCGAAGACTCTTCTAACTATCTGGATTAAAAAAGAATCCACCCCTTAAAAATAGAAAGGATTTTTAATTTGTTTTCCAAGTTGCACCTCTGTTTCCAAAAGAAAACAAAGATGGCAGCTGGATAAGCAGGTTAAAATTATTCAGACAAAACCACCAAAATACCACAAAATATAGCACCAAACAACAGTGTCTTGAAACAGTCTTCAGTTTTTCACACGTCACCAGTTAATTATCTTGTAAAGAAACCAATGTTTATCTCTGACCTGAATGTATGGTAACACAGACAGTACAATACAAAGAGGATAATGAAAAGGATTCATTACCCCTGTGAAGCCCATTCGTGTAAATATGGATCTTTTCATGCTGATAAAATGAGGCTGTGTTTAGGTTCCTGTGCTCGCAGGGTGTCAGCCGTGTTTTTATAAGGAGCCCTATCTAAGAATGTTTATGTTATCTGCTCTGGTGGTGAGACGGCAAAGAAAGAGATAACCTCAGTCTGCAGATATGTTTTCTTCCAGCACTGAATTTCTCTGAATGCAAAAGTGTTGCAGTGAACAAAATTGATGTCTCAGAAACCTGAGGGATCCTGACAGAAACTCTTTGAGATGATTTTCCTCTGAGAGTTGCACTGAGGTCTGAAACTTTCCTGAATTAAAACATGAAATACCCTCAAAAACAGTCATTATGAAATTAGAGCCAACAGATGTGATTGTGATCACGCTTCTATTCTCTGTATCTGGTTTACCCTGCTGCAGGATCACATGAGGACTGGAGGCTTCCTCAGCGTGACCTGGATCATGTTGCTGTCTGTCACACAGTGGGAAACTCAGAGTATCCAGTCCTGCCTTTCTCCATGTCTTTGGACTGTGGGAGGAAACCGGAGCACTCAGAGGAAACAGGAGCCGACACAGTGCGAACATGTGAACACCACAGAGGAAGAGTCCAGCTGACAGCATCAGATGTTTCTGCAGGACTAGTTTCCTCTGCAGGAGTAGATGTGTTTGTCAGCCCACATTAGCTGAGGAGGTCTTAACGACTGGCTATCACTGTTTATGTGTTGAATCGCATATGGCTATTACGTTTTGGCAATGTTTACATAGTTTGAGTATTTAAAGCTGCAGGGATGAGAGAAAGTACAACACTGATTCCAAACAAGTTGGGACACTGTGCAAAACATATGAAAACAGGATCCAATCATTTGCAAACAAACCATCAGTGATTTTAAGTTTTTCTGATCCCATAATCTCCTTCATTCAGTCATGTGTCCAGAAAGTGTTGAACCTCACTCCATCCTCGCTTGTGAACGACTGAGTCTTTCCACGAGGAACCTTTCATATCCAATCATGATCCTATCACCTGTTACCAATGAACCTGTTTACCTGTGGAATGATCCAAACAGGTGTTTCTGGACCAGTCCACAACTTTCACAGTCTTTTGTTGCTCCTGTCCTGTCTTGTTTGAAACTTGAAGTTGATGAAGTCTACATTAACACATTGTCTTTATACTGTCAATTAAGTATATGTCAAAAAGGATTAGACACAGTGTCCCAACTTTTTTAAAATGGAAGTTGTATATTTACTATCACACATAATAGAAAACACATTTGAGAAGCTGGAACCAGCAAATATTTGACATTTTTGCTGGAAAAATTGCAAATGATCAGTCCACAACTTCCACAGTCTTTTGTTGCTCCAGTCCTGACTGGTTTGAAACATGTTGCTGCCATCAAATTCAGAATAAGCAGATATTTACAAAAATCAATGATGGTGATGAGGTCAAACATTAAATATATACAAGTTGTGTATAAGTTTATCTATGTTTTTTGGAATCAGGTTGTAAACACTTAAAAAGCAGATGGATTTAGAAGAAAGAGAATCTTCTTGATTTGTACAGCGTACACTCACTGTCACAGCCAGTCTTTAAAACCTGCATCACAACCTTTAAAATTATGACCAGTTAATTTTAATACCTGTCGTAACATAAAGTCTGATAGCTTGGTGTAAAGACTGACGTCTCAGTCGAATGATGGTTCTGACACAATCTGCCACAAGACACATCATTGTGGAGGAGCTCAAAGTTAAGTGGCCAAAATTCTACAAACTTTTTAAAATAAACAATATTAAATCTTATTTCATGATGTTTTTCAACCAAATGAAGTCAACTTGCTGGAGACTGAGCTTCCTTCAGCTTAAGGTCGCTTCTGTTACCTGTTGGATGCTTCATGTCGTCCTCCTCTGTTGCTCTCTGTCGCTCTTTACTGTCAACTGCATGAAATAAAAGCTTGTTTTCAGGAGGACGGTTACAGTCGGAGACCCTGATCTGTTGACAGTCCACGGTCAAACAGTTCAACCTGTGTGAATGCAGAAGGACACGTGTGAAAGGATGTTTTCACCTTGTTTAAAACGGCTTTCATCACATGAGGGAAAAAGGTTTGAATTAATGGTAAAAGCCCATTTAAAGAGACCAAGGACGCGAACACAAGGTGTGTCCACGCGACCAGGCGGCGCGTTTCAAGTGAACCATCTTTGATAAGATATATTTTAGAAATGACTGAGTTTATGACATCGGGAGGATTTTTTGTATTTTTTTACACAAGCAGTTAAAATGATGAGGAACGGCGACAGTAACCTGGCGAGCGTCCTGTCTGTCTCCTCCATCATGTTATTCAGATGCTGCCTTTGTGTTTTTGCTGCCTGTATGGGAGCCTGTAATTGAGTTCAGCTGCAGTCTGCCTCCCTGCCAGATGACATGACACCTCCAGTAAATAGAAATTCTCCAAGATGTCAGTCTTGTTTGCAAATGAAAGGAACCAATATGAGTTTTTTCTCTTTTTTTCCCAACGCAGAACATATTTGATGTACACCAGCTGTAATTATCGGGACACAAACAAGCCTGAATACTCGTGGGCACACACACACACACACACACTCAGGTAAGCACAGGCCGCTGGCACACCTCGCTTCTTTTGATTAGCTGTCGGCACATTGATTAAACTTCTTGCCAGGTGTGAAGCAGGTCCTCCCACCAAATCAATACCTCTATCAGGGTTATCACCAAATCTCCCTCTTTCTCTCTCCTCTTTTAAAAAGCTTTTCAAACGGAGCATGAAAAAAGTAATCCTCAAACTCTTAATCACGGATTAAATTCTCAGGAGAGAGAAAGAGAGAAAGTCAAGGTCATCTGCAGACCGTGCATGTGAAATTACCTCTGGATGATTAAGAGACTGTGGGTGATACCCCGTCACCTTTTATGGATGTTATAAGGAGCTTTCAGGCTCAGGAAGGTCCGAAGGATAAAACTATATTTTTTTTAGTCTTAGAGGTTTATCCTCCATCAAGCAGCACATGAGAACATTGTGAAGTTTGCATCTGGCACCCATCTGGAAACAAAGCTGCGTCACAGTCACATGAGAACTATGTACTATATTCACTATATATATATATGTACACTATATACTATATCACTGTCTCAGTATACAGCTTTACAATTAAGGTATGATTTGCACATTTAATCCTTCAAACAGAAATATTTTACATATTTTATAATATATCTTTTATTTCAATTTTCTATTTTATTTTGATGATTCTCGACTTTTGGTTTCTTCTTCTTTTCCCTTATTATGTTTATTGTGACCATTGTGAACCAAGAATACCAACTTGGTAAGAAATTGATTTCTC
Source organism: Centropyge bicolor (assembly GCA_037975185.1). Taxonomy (NCBI): domain Eukaryota; kingdom Metazoa; phylum Chordata; class Actinopteri; family Pomacanthidae; genus Centropyge; species Centropyge bicolor. The sequence continues at coordinate 2,686,156 of JBBMOC010000044.1, forward strand.
ATTCTGATCAAATTTACAAACTTTAATGGTTTATATTAACAGGAAATGATTCAATATATGCTGATCAATCGGTTTCCAACTTTGGAGGGTCTCTAACAAATAAGCTCTAATATTTTGGTTTGTTTGTTTTCTGCAGTGTTCACAAAGCTGTTTCACCATTCTGCACTATATGTTCTCATTTTCTGCAGCTTTCAGCAGCTCCTCACATTCTGTGGTTGGTGCCCATGGGAAAATATTTTGTTTTTACTATCAAATGATTTTCCTCTCATCCGTCATCATCATCAACTATGTAATCATCACAGTGGGGATTCTTCAGGTACAGACTTTCTCTCTGAGCTGTTGTCTAAAAGATGCTGGACACCGGGTGGTGAGGCTCTGGTTTCAGGCTCAGAGTACCTGGGTTCACTTTGCTTGATGAGAGTGGTCATCGTCGGTCTGGTTCCCAGGCTCTGGTCCAGTAAGAGGATGCCTGAGCGATGATGCCCTCGCTGCTCCCTGAAACCTTCCTCCTCTGCTGACAGACGCTCACACAAAGAGGCCGGTGGAGGCTCCCAGCTGACGGAGGCTCTTCACAGTCTGTCAGTCCGGACCGGACGGGAGACAGAGTGTGAATGAGGCTGGTTTTCACAGTGGAAAGAAAGGGATGGAGTTTTTCATTGTCTCAAACATTAGTTGAAAACCAAAGCTCGAGAAGAGTAGACATCACTGTGTTTCTTTTTCTTCAACCTGAGCAGCTACTGAATTAATAATAAAAATGACAAACTTTGCTTTTCCTCACTTCACAAATGACACTTATAGACTGGTATTAACAGCATCATGTGTTGCTGTGCTGTGGAACACTTTTTCATTTTTCATACTATAAGACAAAGCTGCACTTGTTGTTTGTTTTTGTTCCCATTTTTCACAAGTTGAACTAAAAGATGTAAGACTTTTTCTTACCAAAGGCTTATTTCTCTCAAAGTTTGAGCACAAATTGGTTCAAATCCATGTTAGTGAGCACTTCCTCTTTGCAGGTGTGGTGCATCAAGAGGCTGATTAAACAGCATGATTACTGCACAGGTGTGGTCTTGAGCTTGTCAAAATAAAAGGCCACTATATCTTTATTTTTGTCACCCTGATTCTCCATAATGAGATTTTAGTTTGTTGGTTTATTCTGCTCAACCAGCACCGTGTGTGTCCGACCTGGAAGAAGGACAGAATTGTTTTCTCTCTCACAGTGATTGAATCTAGGTTTTCCCCTCTGAAGCTGATGAAGTGGTAGCAACGAAACACCTTCGACATTCAAAATGTTAGGGTGTTAATGTAGACTGAACTAGAATGGTCATATCCACGACCCACAAAAACACAGTTCCTTGTGACTGAGGACCATCAAATTAAGTTTAATTTTAAGTTAAGTTTAAGTTTTTTTTCCAGCATAACAGTAATACAGCTCATTGTTTTTTGTCATTGCTGGGATCCAGAATGTCCCATCGACTTCTGCTCAATCTTTCAGCTGAGGACAGAACCCAGTTGACAGACAACACATTTTCAATCAAGCAGTCAAGTTGAATTTTGGCATTATGAAAAGTTGCTTTGCTTGCTCTGCTGCAGGTGTGACCCCCCCCCCCGGTGCAGTTGCCAGAAAACTTGTCCACGTTTCAATAATGCGTCTCACTGGTGGATGTTGAATCGATGCGCCAGGCCCTTGTCCTTCAACCCGGCCGACAGGAAGTCGAGGAAAAGAAAGAGCTCATCGATTGGCTGGGGCAGCCGTCTCTGGAAGGTGAAAACAGTGGTCACTCCTAAAGCTATGAACGAGTTTGGCTGAATGTTTTATAATGTTTATGTGTACCATAACCATGAGGAGAAACAGTGAGGAGCCTTTAAACCTACACAGACACAATGAAATCACACCTCTGGCTCTGTAACTACACTCAGACCACCAGTGCTGGACACGCATGTTTGACCACTTCTTCTTTTCTCTTGCAGCTGATTTGAGATTCAGACCATTTTCTAAACAGCAATGAAAAACCAAAATGCGATCAGGTGGTCAAACAAAAGACATATGCATCATAAACACAGTAAATAAAATCACATACTGAATTCAACAACATGTCCCTGATAACATCCACAAACTGGGTGAAAAGTTGAGCAGAAACCTACTTCCCTTTTCCAGCAAAGTCATGACTCATCTCTCCGTTCACATACAACACTGCAGTGGTTTAATTAAACATTTATTAAGTGATTGTCTGCTGCGCCTGTGGTTCAGCAGCATTTGGCTGCAGCCCCTGTGGTCTGGACTAATCCTCAGTATTTTGTGCTGAGAGATAACAAGAGGGCGACGGGACTGAGAGAAGGAGAGGGAGGGAAAAATGGCTGCGGCTTCTCTGCAACAAACGAGACCGAGAGGCGAACGTTACGATGCATCCAGCTGCCTTTACGCTTCTTTTTGGTTTCCTCTCCTTCTCCTTCTATCTCTCGCTCACACTTTTCATTTTCTCCTCTCTCCCACCTTCTGTCTTTCTCTTCATCTCTCGCTTCCTCACTAATGAGAGCCGGTGGGGTTTCTCAGTAGCCTAACAACCAGCATGTTTGTCTCTGCCCAGACACCAGGGGCCCACAGCTTACTGCTCCCCCATCGACTAAGTAAATAGACAAATAAATACGGAACTCGCAGGGCTGCCAGAGCTGCACTGAGAATATCACATGATGAAAAATGCATGGAGCAGGGACGGGGGCCAGGGCCACAGGGTTGTCGACCCCCCCGACCACAGTCAGGAGGTGATAGGAAGTTGGCTAGTTATTATCATGGATGGATTATAACAGGCCCCCAGGGTACAGGCTCCGGGACCCCTGAACCAGAGCCACTGTGCAAAGTGATTGTTAACATTTTTTAGCCAATAAAACCACTGTGAAGATCCAGGAAATGACTACAAAGGGATGCAAACCCACGAGAAAGAGATTTCAATTTTATTTATATAGTGTTAAATCACAACAGAAGTTATCTCAGTGTACTTTTCATATAGAACAGGTCTAGACTGAACTCTTTATAATATTATTTACAGAGAGTCAACAGTTTTCATCATGAGCAAATACTGGGGGACAGCAGTGAGGAAAAACTTCACATGGGCGGCCACCCGTAAAGTAATAATAATAATAATAGAAGAAAAAGAGGAAGAAGAAGAAGATACACAAAATCACCAAAGACAGACAAATTGCAAAGAGAAGCAAAACTGAGAGAATCAAAGCTATAAAAAGAGATGCGAAATGACCACAAAGAGACACAAAACCACCACAAAGACACAAAATGACTACAGAGAGACACAAAAACAACCACAGAGAGATGAAAAACAACTACAAAGAGACACAAAACCACCACAAAGACACAAAACGACTACAGAGAGACACAAAACAACTACAAAGAGACACAAAACCACCACAAAGAGACACAACACGACTACAAAGAGACACAAAACCACGATAAAGAGACACAAAATGACTACAGAGAGATGCAAAACTATAGGTAGAGATAGAAAACAACCACAAAGAGACACAAAGATGCAAAACATCTGCAAAGAAAAGACCTCATTCTTACCACCCACCCCCGACTCCTATTCATAGTCTAAACCTGGCCCTGAGGAGGAATCCAGAAGTGCATCAGAATATTAAACCAAACCACATCTCTCACTATCATGACGCAGTAATTAGTGCATGGAGATAATAGTGCTCCACATAGTTAGTGTTATCACTTCATCATTTGTCTGACATTTTATGAAAGCCATTGTTAGAAATGGTTCCAGGTAGTGTCATTTTCTTATCAGGATATATGTTGCAGGGGTCTTTATCTGTATTACATGGGGAAAACAGGTAGGAGAGCATTACCTGCCTCTAATTACCCAGGCAGAGTAAATCAATCTTTACGCTGCTGCATTATTATCTGCTATGAAACATAATATCTCATAGTCTGACTGGTGGCATTTCTGTGGTGCCAGCATTATTACTACAGCCTCCCTGGATTTAATCAGTATGGATGTGATGCACATGAGAAAAGTACAGGCTAGTAAGTAACTCACAGTTGGACTTTCCAGGGAGCTTCTTACATCAATTTCCATCTCGCTATATTGTTTTTATATATGAGACATTGATTTCAGAGACTTAAAACCTGCAATCAAATTTTTGCTTGCAATCACATCACTAACAACCCATAATCTGTGCCATTTCTTACCAGGATCCATGGTGAGACATTGACATATAGTTTATGGCAACTTCAATACATTTTGAATAGTAAGACTGCCATCTAGTGGCCACATCGGAAAATATTAATGGATTTTGTAGAGTCCTTCATTATATATTTAGATATTAGATTATATCTCGATACACAGTTATAAATCATACATGTAATTAATAAAAAAAACGTTTATAGGTTACTAGTAAAGAATTGCATCTAAGCCAACAAGCCTCAATAACCTAATTACATTTGTAATGCAGACAATGTTTACACATTTTGTAACCACATTTTAAATCCTGTTGGGACTTTCTCAAAGGCTTTTCAATGAAACCTGGTTTTTGTTTTGGTAAAGGCAGCCGTGCTTCTTTGAAACATACAGTGTTCACCATCATGTTACTGTCAAGCCAATAAATTATGTAATTTTAAAGAAATCCTAGAAACAAATGCATGCACCAAACAAACAGCTCGGTCCACCATGTTATCCAGCTGGGAAACTGCTTTTTTGTCCATTTTATCCTGTAGAAAACAAAATTAATCCTTGATCTCAGCAGGAGTGATCTGCTGATCTGCCCCGACAAAAATTAACCGGTTTACAACAGTTCACTAATCACACAGAGAGACATGAACAGCTGTGTATTAAAAAGACATTCAAGTATTTGTAAAATGCTCCTAAAGTCATTTGAAGGGAAACATTTATTTCCAACAAAGATAACAAATAAGTTACATTATTATACACAGACAGTTGTGCAACAGTGAGCAGCTCTTTGACTCAGAGCTGCTCCCAACAACACAAAGACAAGATTTTTAGTTTAACAAGTTGTGTTTAAGATTTTAACCATCATTAAGCAGCACAACTCCTTGAGAACTGTTTAAAGTCTAAGATCACAATATCAGTTTTTGTTTGTTTTGTTTGCATCACTTTTGCATAACAATGTCAAAATTATTACATGTATCAGTTATCAGTCATTTAAATCGGGTACAGCCTCTGAACTAATAGGTTCAACATGTGATATATCTATTGTAACAATGGCAACAGTGAACAGTTCTAACCAAAATATGATCAGTTATTCCTGAAAGAAAAGAAAAATCTCAGATTAGTAGATGTAAAAAAAAACACACAAAAAAAACACTTGAGACTCATCAACATAAGACATGATTTTACACACAGTGTTTCTGCCCACAGCTGCATAACAAAGCTGGACTGAGCAACATGGATTAAATAAAGAGTGTAGCTGAGACTGTGGATAAGACGTTGAATATACTTGGCAAGAGACAGCAACACTACCATGTGTTTCACCTCTGGGTGTCTCCAGTAATACCATGCATAATACCGGCCCTTCCTCAAATTCCTGCCTGAAACATTGTCTGTACTGTAAACTGACGTTATTTTAATGCAGAGACACAGATAAAACAAGGTTTGTTTGCAACAAGTCCTGTGTTGCATCTCCAGTTGTTAGGCCTATTAGAACAGTGGTGGTAAGCTTAATTAAGAAGTTATGATATTTGGAACAGTCGGTGCATGAAAAAGGCAAAACGCTCCAATGAATATAGAAAACACATGAGATGTATCGTCTTTAAAAACAAACGAAAATCAAGCGTCTGATGTCACAGAGCACACTTGATCATGCATGTCTGTTCCACACAGTTGTTCTGTTTCAAGCTCTAGTGCTCAAATCTGTCACGTTACACACACATGAACAAGCAGAGCCAATCAATGCCTCTGTCTAATAAGTTACAGTCATAACTTCCTTGGCTAGTTGACAACTAAACAGGCGATGAAAGCAAGCAAGAGACCCGAAACTGACTTCCACAACACTTTCCTGTGCAAACAGTTCCATGTTTTCCTTCAGACCAACCGACATTGTGAGTAAGTCAAAAAGTTAAGGAATGTTGTTTAATGAAGGTTTTAGCAACAATGGTTACACTTTAAAACAGCCCGAGCCGTTCCCTTGCAGCAAAACCGACATAAGTGACTTGCTAACATAATGAGTGGTTGAGGGTTTCAAGACATAAAGGCTCAGGGGAATCGAGTCCCTCTATTTGTCCTTAGTGAGCTGAGACCAAAGCCTGCATCTAAAATGTGTCTATAGACTTCAGCTAACACTAAAGTGTGTTGTGGTCCTCTCTCTGCTCCCAACATCCAGCCTCTGTAGTCGGGCTGTGGCTGAATGGTGCTCAGCAGGGCAGTGGGGTCTGTGTGTGTGGTGAGGTGACGGGTTAGCTGAGGAGGTCGGGCTGCAGGCCGACCCTCTGCAGGACGTCCTCGGGCATGCACAGAACTGGATTCACTGGCTTGATCTGTTCCTCTCCGAGAAGGGAGAGACCCGCAACTCCGAACAGAGTGTGGAAAGGATCCACCTGCAGAGAAGGAGGCAGAGTTAATGAGAATGAGGGTGTGCATCATAGAGGACATTAAAATCAAGTAATGTTGGCTCAAACAGTGGGTGAAGTGGATTGAAAGCAGCAGAGATGAGTTTATTAAAACAATTGTTCTCACTCACTTCATAAGCTCAGAAACACAGTGTAAAGAGTTTTTACAACTACAATTTCCAGACCTACCAGGACCTAAAAGGTTCCCTGTGTATCTACAACAAGATAAGTGTTATCTCATACTGAGACAGAGACAAAGGTCAGGATCATGGAGGTATTGCATAAGATGAGACAGGAGATAGGATTTGGGGTAAAGACACTCTTCCCCTTTCTATCACTACATGCAGGAGTTAGTCGTGTTTGACAGCTCACCATGTCTCCTGGTCTATCAGCAAAACCTCCGGTCTCCTCGTCTTGACAGGCCAGAATAAAGGTTCGCAGCTTGGCCTTGTCGATCCAGTGGATCCTCCCGATGATTTTTAGTGACGCCAAAACCCACCACGAGTAGCACACATCTGGAAGCTGAATGAACCACAGCTGGGTCAGTATATTTTAATTAATACATGTAATTGATTAATTGCTAATACTGAAGAAATAAGAATAATCAGAGCAGCAGCATCTGGAAAGCACAAACCTTCTCCGGTCGTCCATTGAGGCCTCCAGACGGCAGCTGCCTCTCACAGAGCCACCAGCCCAGCAGGTCAGCATTCACCTGGTGCAGCTGGCCAGTGAGCGACAGGAAGCCAGTGCAGCAGTAAATCTGAGAGACAGAAGGGAAAAGAAGGGATTTTATTTGAGAAGGATTTTAACACATGTCACTGCTCAAGATGGTGTGTAAATGTGATACCTGCCACCTTCCAGAGTGAGAACATTTCATCCTGTTAGTTTTGGGGATTGACAGTCTCTCAGTTATGACTCAGGCTCCCTCTCACGAGAGCAGCTGCAACCTCACATTTGTGATGTGTGAATAAGAGTTTAACTGTCTGATAACGTATGTGGGGGAACTAGAAACTTAACACCTACATTTTAAAGTTTAAACTCCAGATATAAAAGTAGAAAAAATGTGAAAGTCCCACAGAGATTGTCTTAAACCATATGAGTACATTAGTGGACTCACCTGACCGGCATGAGACTCTGAACCAGGTCTGCAGCCAAAACCTCCATCAAAGTTCATACAGGACAAGACGAATTCTACAGCTTTGTCAACATTGATTGTGTCCATCTTGCCCTTGATAGGAGAAGAGGACAGAGTCATCTTCAAATATTATAAAGAAATATTGTATGGAGCAAAGACAAAAACTGTACTTACAATCTGTACATGATATACATACCAGTAATGCAAGTGTCGCAACTGCACAGAAGGAAAATCTTGTGTCTATTTCTCCTGTAAAGACAAAGAACTGTAATTGTAATAACCCAACATTATATTATGTTTATATATTTAAACCAAACTAGAATATAAATACATGAGAACTACTTCACTTTTTATTGCGATTTCAACTTCAAGGCCAATATGACAACTGGTATTTTGTTTTTTACAATATTTTTACAAACGTTTTTCCTAGGAAGTCCATACAAATGTTTCTTGAGACAACATGAATCAGAGTAAATCCTGCTCACCCCATTTGTCCCCTGCAAATGAGCCGTCTTCCTGCTGCAGCCCTTTGATGTATTCCACCACTTTGTCCACATCAATCGCATCCACATTGTCATACAAACACAGGATCTGAAGAAGAGTTATTTAAAAAGTACAGTCATCAAAAACCCAGAAACAAACACAAGGTTTGAGAGGAATCAAGCTCATTTATGTTTACAAGCCTGATGGTAACAGACAAATTGAGAAGATTTGCTGAAAGTTGGATAAAAATTACTAAAATCACAGCAGAACATCGTCTGTCTAGTTGGAAAAAAATATCATGAGTAAGTCAGTCAGTCTGTCATATGTCATGTTGGCTGTCTTGGACTCACCTGGACGGCGCTGAGGGTGTAGAGCAGGTGGGGGTCGTGTCCGATGCTGGCGCTGATGCCTCCACACTCGTGCTGACAGGCTTTGATGAAGTCTATGATCTCCTGTCGGTTCATCCGGGGCAGCTGGGCCATCAGGTCCATCACTGTCAGGCCCCAGTAGATTCCACTCATCCTCAGGTATTCTGACAGCGTGTACTCCTGCACCAACACAAACATGGACATGGATGAACACAGACATGGACATGAATGAACACAGACATGGACATGAATGAACAGGGGACCCGGGCCTGTTTACTATACAGCCCGTACAAAAGGTTTCCTCTTTGTTTATCCATTAAGGGATAACTGAATATGTGGACTTTGCAGAAAACTACATAAAACCCTCTGTGATTTTGTCTTTACTCACATAGTCATCCTTCTTGGAGCCGTATGCAGCGATGTAATCTGCATGTTTGTCCAGCAGCAGCGTGTTGGGAGCATCAGGCTTAATGATGACATCTTTCACTTGGGTACCCTGACATTGAACACACCACAACATTTAAAACATGACACAAATTCTAACTGACTTTAAGTGAATATGATAAAATTATAACCCTCATCCTTGCGTTGTCAAAACTGACGCTGAGTCAAAACATATTTTACAGCTAAATGACGGAATATTAAGTTGTTGACATGTTGTGCTATCGACGAGCTACATGCTAACTCTGATGCTAGCGACACTGGTCGCCACATTACTGACTTATTTTACATATTAGCGTTTGAAGTGAAGCCACATATGGAGCAAATGAAACCACTTGGACATTTCAATCCACTTCGGCTACAATGTTATCTTAAACTACGCTGATTGTTTATAACATTTACATGACACCGGTTACCATTCTGAAAAATTTCGCATGATCAGGCTTCTTCTTTCTCTTCTGTTTTGAAGGCGGTTGTTTTTTTTAGGTGCATTGGCGCCACCTGCTGACTCGGAGTATGAATCACAGACTAAGTCCTGCCCTGTTTTCCTGGGGGAATTGAGTGATTTTATTATTTATTATTTATCATTATTATCTTTCCTCTGAGGTCAATAAGCCAATTCTACACAAACTGTTTATGCATTTTGGTTTATTTAACTTCAAGAAAACAGAAAATAACATTTTAATTGCATTATTAATGTCCATGAAAAACACAGAAAACCATGATTGGATGGAATAGTTTAATACGTGGACGACTTACAGACTTTGCGTCAGATGCATTCACCATTATGTCATGAATGTTGTCAAAAAGCAGTCGATGTGTTACAGTGACAGCTGAACCACAGCCTCCAGAGGACACCGTACTTCCTGCAGACATTAGCATGAAGCTGGTGCCTCTCATATATTGGATATTAGGTAGTAATGTATAATTAACAGCAACTGTTAAGGATCTAATTTGCTAAATCAGATGGAAAACCATTTTCAGACAGCATGCATTACCACAGTTCTGAAATCATTAGACACACATTTGTATTTCTAATGCATTCTGAGGAGAAATGGAGTTGAACAAAATGAAATTGCTTCTGTGTTGTGAAAACTCTGCATTGCATTCGCAAAGCTTTATATTTATATTAAATATTTTTTAAGCTTGACTTTTTTGATCAAGTGCAGAAGCCAAACACTACAAGTGCATCACATTTGGGAAGATGTCAGAAACAGAATAAGGCATGAGCACAATTGTTTGAAAAAAAAAAAAAACCCACCAACTTTGATTTTACTACAATTCAGAAATGAGAATAAAACCAAAATAGTCTATTAAAGAGTTGCCACACACAAACACACTAAGGCTGAAGGTCAGTCTGGACCTGCCCCCCCTGCCCAAAATAACACAATCTGGCCTTACACCAAACAAACCTAATGGTGTGTGTTTTGGCTTCTCCTGTCAACGTATAAAGTCAAAGATGTCCCAGTTGAACCAGGTCAGTGGAAAATAAATGAACCAGTTTTTTTACATCATATCCAGACTGCTATCAAAAGCAGTGGAGTTTGTACCTGGCTGATATTATTTACAACCCTCAGAGACTGGAGCCTGGCTGGACATTGTCATATGATCTTTCGCCTAAATGTGGTGAGTCTCATCATCTCACTGACTCACAAAATAAGGCCACACTTCTGAACTGCATTTGGAAACCCCTTTAAAAACAGACAGATCTTGTTGATGGGTTTTGATGTTCTCTGGTGAGAAAAGCAGACTGCTGTTGTTAGACCAGTTCCGGGTCTGGATCAGTCCGAAAAAGCAAGGCAGAATGAAATGACGTTGAGGCAAACAATATTTTACAACTACATCCTGAGTTTAAGCAACCAGATCTATTTTCAGGAACATGTGTTTTTATAGAAAAGTTACAACAAAGTACATTTGTGTGAGGACAAGTCAGGTGTGCAGAGCTCATTTCTTGAATCTTCCCAGGTGTTCTCTGGCGATAATGAGTCTTTGGATTTGAGCTGTGCCTTCGTAGATCTACAAAGGAAAACAGAAAGTTAAAGACAATGAAGTCTTGCCAAATATCTCTGCCATCAGTGGTTTGGTGCACAACATCGTCACCCACCTGGTAGATCTTGGCGTCCCTCATCAGCTTCTCTACCGGGTACTCGCTGTTGAAGCCGTTGCCTCCAAATACCTGAACAGCATCAGTGGCCACCTGATTGGCGATGTCTCCAGCGAAGGCCTTGGCGATGGAGGCGTAGTAGGTGTTTCTGCGGCCCTGGTCCACTTCCCAGGCGGAGCGCTGGTAGGCCATCCTGGCCAGCTCCACCTTCATGGCCATCTCAGCCAGGAGGAAGGACACGGCCTGGTGCTGTGAAACAGGAGGAGACAGATCATTGATCCTGGACTCATCTTTGCACTTTTAACACCGTAAAGCTGTGTTGTCACCTATAGTTATGAAAGTTACAGTATTGCTATTTACAAACTCAAACTCAAAATGGGGCACATCAGCTCATAAAGCTTGTGGTGAAAGTGCTTTTCTCCTGATGACCTGTAAAAACATGAAGTGAACGAACCTCAGCAATAACTCTGCCAAAGGTCTTCCTCTCCAGTGCATAATTTGTAGCTTCCTCAAGCGCCCTCTGAGCCAGGCCAGTTGCTCCTGCTGCCACCTGAATTGTATTAAGTGCATTAGTAAACATGTTCAAACGCAAATCATCAGCGATAAACACAATCAAACATGGGCATTTCATTTACAAGGTTCAAAAGTGTGAATGTCAGATATTGGGAGATGAAAGTAAACATTTAATTTGGTGACGTATTTAATGCCATGTGGCCAGTAGAAAAACCTATGAGTTAATAATGGTTGATTTATTAGTGCTGATAAGGAACAAGTGGCATTGATACGATGCATTACAGATGTTCAGTTCAATTCAGTTGCAGTTAGAAGACTCACTGGTGGTCTTGTGTTGTCGAAGGCACCCATGGCAATTTTGAAGCCGGATCCCTCTGCGATCAGGACGTTCTCCTTCGGTATCCTCACATCCTCAAAGGTGATGCCTCTGGTATCAGAGCACCTCTGGCCCATGTTCATTTCCTACAAGCATAACAACACAAAGACATGTTATCTTGTGGAGTGACTGTCACATGTCAAATCATTGGGTATGTCACTTATGTGGAGCAGCCACATTGAAAACCACATTTCTTTCTTGTTCTACTGGGACTGTAGAAATAGTTTGCTGCTCTCAACTTTGAAGTTAACTCTTCTCTTACAAACTAAATTTCCAGCCCTTATACAATGTTTCTAAACTCCCAACAAAATAGTGGTCTTAATACAAAACCAGTTCATGAGTTAGAAAAAAAAAAAAAAGCCATTCAGCCTCATCCTACCTTCCTTCCTATTTGAATTCCTGGAGTGTCAGCTTCCACAATGAAGCCAGTAAAAGCTTTGCTGGTTGGACATTTAGGGTCTTGGTTAGTACGAGCCAGGAGGAAGTACCTAGGAAGATGAAAGGTGTATAAATGTTTAAACAACAGATGTTTGTGTATTCAACACCTTTGGGGATATACAAATATAAACACACTCAGTTGTCAGTTTGTTAGATACACTGAGCTAAAACTAATGCAGTCAAACGCTTCATGAAGGTTAAAATATTCACTTTATGATGAAACAGTTATACAGGCAAGTTCATTCAACTGCAGCCTCTAAATAATCATGAAGTTTAATCAATATAAACAGGCATCTATGTATATATTCTTAGTGTACAGTGAGTAGTGGTAGCTGAGTACACACCAGTTGGCTTTCCCACCATTGGTGATCCACATCTTCTGCCCGTTAACAACATACTCATCTCCCATCTTCACAGCTCGGGTTTTGACGCCAGCCACATCAGAGCCCGCTCCTGGCTCAGTGACACAGTACGCCTGCCAAAAACACATCATACAGTATTTCACATTGTCTGATCTGTTGCGAGACAGAGCAACACCTTTTTCCACTGTTGATACTGCTGTGGCATGTCAGGGCTCGTGTGCCTCCCTTCACAAGAAGCTATTTGTTGTTGTGTTGAAAATAAAATTTGCAGAGCGAGATAATCTCAGTGTCAGTATTGCAGCACTGACAAAACTATTTTATCAACATGTTAAGTGAGCTTTCCTATTAGTAACGGTACAGAACTTCATTATTCCTATACATCAAAGTAACCAGTAACATTTAATAAATGTAGTGAAGAAAAGCACAACATTTCCCTCTGTGTGGTTTGAGTATTAACCCTTTATAGGGCACTCATTGAAATATTTTGAAATTCAAAAACTTAACCTTCGAGTTTTATTGAAGGACACAAGAAAACTTTATTTCTGTTCTAACATTTTCTGCAATTTTTCAGTTTTGTAAATGGTGCGGAAATTACCAAAAACAGTCACTTGCCCGATAAAGTAGCACAAGTCGGATATACTCAAGTACAAGTACTTCAAATTGTACTTTAAATAAGACCTTGAATAAATTAAATTTAGTCATTTGTCATGACTGTACATTCCAAACGTGTGTCATCCCTGGATGCAGAGTAGTTGTTTAAAATATAGAACACGCCTCATAAATTTAGTTTAAAACAAATTAAAACAAAGTTGTCCAGGAAATCCCTAAACTGCGTCTACAAAATTAAATACTTACACACATAAGAGGCTCCTCAGTCATCCTTCCCAGGTACTTCCTCTTCTGTGCATCACTGCCAGCTAAAATGACAGGCATTTGCTGTACGGGAGAAACAGACAGCTCAATTCTAACAGAGTTACAACCATTGTTATTAATCATTATTATGACTGATCTGGTGTTGCACATTCTGGTAGTAAAAAGTATATCAATAATCCTCAGAAGCAGCAGTGCTCCTAACCCCCAATGCATGACTCCCTCTCTAATGAAGTAACCGAGCATTACTGGTTTACTGAAAAGTATTGTATCATTTGTGGACTGTTCAAGTTGCTCCCAGATTCAATCAAAAGCTAAGATCCCTTTGAAAGCAACCACCATATGAGCAGCAGCTTCAGCAGCAGAATGCAGACACATGCTTGATGAAAAACGTTATGTTCATTGTGGATCCGAACAATTCAGTTAAATTCTTCGGTGGACTTTTAGATTTGTGGATTTCTTTTAAAAGGCCACATTATACAGGAGGAGTTTGGATCTCAAACATCTCAGATTCGAATAAAACGGCTCTTGAAAAACTGGTGAAGAGCTACTGAATCATTAGCAACCTTGGTAAAAGTCAACTTACTCCCAGAGAGTTTGCTTCGATAGCAGTCTGTACCCCTGTGCAGCCATAAGCCAACTCTTCTGTGATGAGGCAGTTGTCAAAGATTGACAAGCCCATTCCACCTGAACACAAGAGAAACAAACTTAACAAGGTTTCTCAACCTAACTCAACATAATGTTATGCAAAGGTTTAATATGAAAGGTTATTTTGAAATAGTCTGGAACCAAGAAATGAACATACCATATTCCTGGGGAATGTGACCGTTCATCAGACCAAGCTCCCATGCTTTCTTGATGATAGGGACAGGATACTGCAAAATGACAAGACATTAAAGAGTTATTCAAAGTGAAAATCAAAGATAAAGATAATACACATAATTGAAAATCAAAGATCAGCCAAAGGAGAGATTCATGCATGTGCACACACACAGTCAATCAAACAAACAAACAGAAGTTAAGTATCATGATAACATTTTGCAGCTTTAATGTCAGTAAATTACTAAGTCAAGCTATATTTAATCTTGCATATACACTGACTATACTCACTTCACCACTTCTGTCATAAGCGGGAGCAGCAGGGACAATCTCTTCACGTGCAAACTTCCTTGCCAGCTGTTGGAACTCCTTTTGTTGTTCTGTCAGCTCTGTGAGTCAAAACAGCAAGAAGACTCATGGTAAGGCCACATATTGTGTCCGTCCTCACAGAAGAGAAATAACATTACAGTCTATAATAACTCTTATAGTGAACATATGAGCATGGGAATATTTAAAGGCAGATATGGGAAAATATCAACATACCCTTTAAAATTAAATAAGGGCTGACACCCTACTCACCAAATGAGTAGCCGAGGGACACTGCCTGGCCGCTGTGAGACGCAGCACTGGCTGCAGCAGCACTGGAGCTCTGCAGTCGGACCCCAGACCGCACACTGGCTTTGAGCACCTGTGTGTGGAAGGAAATCAATATGAAATAAAGGCACAAAAGAAGACAACAAACTGCAGCACTTGTGATAACAAGACACTCTCTTTCTAAAACTCAAGAAAGGATTCTGTATTTTGATAAACTGTTTTGCTTTCATTCTAACAATATACTCCATGTCAGTCTCTCTATAGCGAGGCGGAGAGCAACTCTTTCAACCATAAACTCACAGAGGGCATGTATGCATTTTTCCAAAAGAGAGCAATCATTACCCTGGCCTGACAAAGTCTGACGTCTGTTAACACTGACTGGTTAGAATTAACAGCTAAGGTTGTATACCTTCAATGCACAGCTTTTCTTGCTGTGCCCTGAGGCATGCCATTTCATGCATTTGAATTTCAAATATCAATTCTCCATGCCTCTAGTGTGTCCTTAAATGACTTATATTCATAAGACGCCAAGTCCCATAGAGTAAGGATACTAGTACAACACACACAAAAACACATTACACAACACTTTTGACTCGACTTGAGTCATTTCCACTCACTGTGCAATACTTCATCCAATTTAATGTGCTATATTCTGTACTTAGTATTTAATATTCCATATTTAATCCAATAGGTCAAGCTCTCATTTCCTATCTCAATTCAGGCCCATAGTGTACACAGTGGTCATTTATTTCATACTCATATTTGCAACTGTAAATAAGTCTCATGTAAATTTGTTACTACCTTCTTTTTTTAGCCTGTTTATTTGTTCTTTTTACTATTTAACTGCTCTACCCCCTTTTCTGCTGTGTAAATAACGTAAATTTCCCCACTGTGGGAGGAAGGTTTATCTTATCTTAATGCAATATTTTGTATGAAAATAAACATCTGCATAGAAAAACATAACTGAAACTTAAATTATTTGTCTGATATCACAATTAAAAGATGGTGTTGTGCCGGACGTTATATTGAGATGTGTTTCTAATTTGTTGTGTTTCAATGAAGAAGGCAAAATATTAAAAACACCTCTCAACATAAAGCAGTTGAGCAAAAGATCAGGATTAACTATGAGACCAGTCATCATGTACTGAGTAATATTGAAAGAGGACGAGAGACAGAGCAAAAACAACAGGCTATTAAAACGAGAGCACAACTTAAATAATCCATTAATACATCGATAACAATTTTTAGCTTCAGATTGTGTTGTTATGTTGTTAATCGACCTTCTGGGTTCATCGAAGGCAAGCAGCTGGCTCAGTGTTTTTCAGTGTCAGGAGCTGGGCTTTATGACAGAAATGTAAGATAACGGTTTCACACACGAGCACAAACTTGAGCTAAGCTTTACTGTCTAATACACTGAATAATAGACGTTATAGACGAACAGGTTGATAAAGCGTCTTGAAATGCGTAGGTCTTTGCGAGCTAACGTTAGCCGGCGACGCTGCTAGCTAAACTTTCACATTATTTGCCTCGAGAAGGGAAAATGTAGGTCAGGAGGACATTGAGCTGCCATCACCAAAATGTTATTAAGTAAATCTACGAACGCGTACATGCGAATCAGAGCTAAATTAAACCCACTTACCTTGCTGAACAACATTGTTTTAGGGCACTGGCTTAAACAGAATAAACAAGCTTGACCAGAACCTTTGTTCTATATACCACCAAGTGCCTTCTCAGCCAATCACAGCAGCGGAACTGGTCACGTGACAAATCTCGTATACCGGAAAATGACTTTTGCCCCAGTTTGTTACTTAATCTGACCTCTGTGTTTTATAATGTTCATTTATACTAATCAGGCCAAAATAAACAAAACAAAAGTAAAACTACACATAAAATATACAAGGAAACAGACATAAGGCACAAGTTAACACATTAAATAACACATGCTATTTAAATACCTGTCAATCAAATGGGCTTCAGCTGCTTTTTTAAACACATCATGTTTATTTGGAAACTTTTCCAAATCTGTAATCTCCCCAAGTCTTAGTGCATGATCAAGTCAGAGTCTCAAATCAAATCTAACATAACGGATTGGTCAAAAATCACAGTAACATTACAAATAATACACTACATAGCCTATTAATTCTAATGTAGGGTCCATCACGCTTTTACTGCTTTACTCACTCTTACTTTTCTTGGCCTTTCACTAAATAGTACAGGTTGGGCCAGATTGGAATTGAACCTATGCTGCACAGAATTTTGTTGCTGGCGCTCTACCAGCTGAGTGACAGGTGCACAACAATGAGACCAAAAAAACGCCCATCATGTAAGATAACTCTTTATTGATCCCCCATAGGGGATCATCTGGAAAGTGTGTTGCATTGGCCGGGAATCGAACCCGGGCCTCCCGCGTGGCAGGCGAGAATTCTACCACTGAACCACCAATGCTGCCAACTAAAATGTTATCCTAGACCTGAAGCGCTTTCAGTGGAGTACACTTTACCACAACCAGACTGATAAAGAGCACCCTGTGCAGTGCCAGTTTTTAAACATTTTCTAAACTGTTGCAAAGAGAGTTGAGAAACAGTAGAAGTTCTCTGTAGTTCTTTTCTTAAAGGGGAACTTTGTACGCCACCTGCTGGAAAGCTATTTCCAGCAGCATGGACAGATGTATATTAACCTACATGATCCACTACTATGAACTACCAGAAAAATATTCAAAGCAGCACCACCTCAAATATAATTTCATTTTATACCAGTAACACTAATCCTGCTATAAGTAATTTGTATACTTTTGAGACCAAAAAGCATCAGTACTTTTGGTAAATTGGCACACTGCACAGATGCATCCTGCACTTTGTAAAATGCCAAAACACACAAGTTGTACTTGGAATATCAGTGAGTTTATTTAATCAAGGCTCTGTATATGTTCTTCCACCACTGCATATGCGTATTTTGTCTTTCAATATAGCAAACCCTGTAGACTTCTCACTTCTCCCTCAATATCTCCTGTACTTAAGGTCAAAATTTGCCCAGACACCATCAATAATCAAAAATTTAAATAGCAAGTGTTCATATTTTGCCTGATTGGAGGGGTCATGTGTCCCCAAAACATGCTGATTAGATTGATACAAAAGATTCAAAAGGGTTTCACATCACTACTGATAAACTCAAAAAGTAAAAGCAGTGACAGCAGAGAGTTGTGGGTGGTTTGGATTTTATTGACGTATCAAACAGCTGTACATCTATTTGCCTTTCTTGGCCTTGATCTTCCTCAGGTAGAACTCGAGTTCCTTGCCCTCCAGGATGTAGCCGTCTGCCCTGCCACACTGGCCGGGTCTGGAGGCGATGCAAGCTGCAGGAAGCACGAGGGAAACATGATTAGTCAAGGATCCAGATAAGCAATCTTCAAAAGGGCTGTTCTCCAATAATCTAAAGAAATAGTTCAGTTTTGAATAGTTACAGAAATGTTAGGACAGGTTACAGTTTATATTGATGTCAAATTACAAGACAAGTTGGTCTTTTGTGAGCGAGTACAAGAGACCAACAGTACACAGGATTTTTGGTTTTTCACAATTGGAGCCTTAAATCTGACACCCATCTATAAGACATTTTGGTGTGTGCTTTGCTCCACCTTCAGCTATCCACACATTGAGGCTTTCCAGTGTCACAACTGTCATCTGTTTGTTTACCACCTTCAGTTATGTGTCTTATCTTGCTTAAGGGCACTACAGAGGTATAATGGACATGTGCTAATATTTGTAGTCTCCAACTTCAAGTCCCAGACTGGGTGCATCAACATTGTAGATGTAGGTAACAGGTCTTTCTCAGAGTCTCTGTTATCACCACTTGCATTCAGTAGCAGAACTGGACAAAGTTATCATCATGGAAAGACATGAACCATAATCAAGACGGCACTTTAGAAAACTGGTGCTGTGAAACTTAAAATACCTTTACTTGTTTTATCATTTATGTGCTTTCAGTTACACTGCACATAGAAAATTCAGGTCTAATTAAAGTGACTCCCAAATTTTAGTCCCCAGACTGGGAAGCATATAATCCAAACAACAAGAAGAACACTGCTTTTAAAAGTTCATTAAATTTCAGATATTATCATCTCTCAGGAATAACCTAATTATATATGTGTCACCCAAGCACATCTTAATGTATTAACATAAATTAATTGGCATCTGACTTGACAGTAAAATTCTTAAGTATTCTGTGCCAGAAAATATTTGATGGCATTTCTTTTAAATTAACTCTTGGGAGACCAATTGACTTTCAGAGAACAGTTTCAGTGCTCAGGCTTTTTAAAAGAGATGCAACAGTGATGCCCAGACATCATAATGACAGTCATTCCTAACAGCTACTACAGTGGAGCAATATACATGTTGAGACTCACCAAGCAGTTTTCCCTGCTGGAACTGCTCCTCCAAGAGGGTGCTGATCTTGGCCGTCTTTTTACGCTCATCGTACTTCTTCTGGGTCCTCTTTGACCTCTTCTTGTTCAGAACCTCTTCCTCCTCAGGAGTCTACAGAAGTAAGCACAAAGCTCATTAAGAGACATGAAACATGTGTGAGTGAAGTTCAAACTTCAGCTCCTGGGCAACACCAGGTGTATGTAGGTAACAGGTCTTTCTCTGAGTCATCGTTATCACCACTTTCATTCAGTAGCAGAACTGGACAAAGTTATCATCATGGAAAGACTTGAACCAGATCAGACAGCACTTTACAGAACGGCTGCCATGGAAAGAGAACACCTTTTAATTACATTGTGACCTTATTTGCAACTTTGTCAATTACGTTAAAAAAAAAAAATGTATATGAAGGCCCCTTAAATCACCTCTAAAGCATCTCTATGCACAGACCAGCTTACAAGTAGAAAAAATCCAATAAAGGACATCTTGACAAACTCTATCAAACAGATCTACCAAATGAACGTGAACACTACAACTGCAAACCTACACGTAGGATGAGATTTATGCTGATTTCTGATACTGCTGGACAGTTTTGTGAAGAGATTTCATGTTTTTATGTTGCACTTTGTGCTGCAAAAATTACTGTCCTGCAGAAACAGGGACAAGACGAGCATTCTCAAATGTATGCAACTCTTGAGAGGATTAAGCTCTGGTACAAAGAGGAAATGCCACCTTTGTGTGGATAGAGGGACAAAATAAAAAATGATTTAACTTATCTGCCTAAGAGTGTCGAGCAATTTCAAGTTTAACACTTCAACCTATTATGTTTGCAACAGAGTCTATGCAAACACACGACTAAACAAGAGTTAGAAACAGTTAAAAACAAGGTATATGAGACATTTGTATTTTCTCCACATACCAGCTTGGCTCCCTTCTTGCGACCCAGAGGAGTGGCGTAGTGAGCCTCATACCACTGCCTGTAGGGAAGGCTGTCAACGAGGACGATGCAGTTCTTCACCAGGGTCTTGGTTCTGACCAGCTCGTTGTTGGAGGCATTGTAGACCACATCGATGATCCTGGTCTTCCGTGTGCAGCCTGTGTACATGAAATCAAGTGTAATGAGCAAAAGCCAATTTTCCCCATTGTCACTGGTCAACTAATAACACTGTTTAAACTTTTAAAACTGCCACACACATAAGCATAAGAAACATCTTTCTCAGAGTCTTAATTATCACCACTTGCATTCAGTAGCAGAACTGGACAAAGTTATCCTCATGGAAAGAAGTGTGAGGCATCAAAGAAGTTCAGAAGGTCTGATGAAATTAAACTGGTGTTTAAAACAAACTTACACTCAGAGCCCCAAGAGAAGTTTCCAACATCCAGCCTCAGAGCACGGTACTTCTTGTTCCCACCACGGACCCTCACTGTGTGGATGCGACGAGGTCCAATCTAAGTAAATAGACATGCTAAATTTAATTCAATGCAATTAGCATGCCCAGACATTTAGGTTACTCATGGGAACATGTTTCAAAGCGTGTCAGTGTAACTATGACAAGTCCTACCATTGGTAAGTCTGAAGCTTTGAACCAAAACGGTCCAAAAAAGACCTACCTAAGGTCATGTTTTCATCACCCACACCACATCAAGTCTGTTCCAAATAAGTGGATCCAGTGGTTTTATTTACCTTTGTGTTTGCAGGAGGGCGCCCGAGCTCATACTTCCTCTTCTTGTGGTAGGGCTTGCGTTTACCGCCAGTCTTGCGGCGTTTATGCCAGTTATCCCTTGAGATACCTGAATAAATGAAGAGGAATAAGAACTATGAATTAGATTACTGAAGAAGTTGGAGGTCACTACAAAATGATGCTTGTGCTTGAGTAATCAGTTCTCCAAGGTAGTGGTTGTCCGCAATAATATTTTGGATTCCGCTTAAAGAGCTTCATCATGTCACTCAAGCAACTGCAAATTCAAGGCTAAACAGGGTTGGATTTTTGTCCATTTCCAAGTGCTAGACTTTTCTAATCATGTTGAGGTGGGTACAGAACCTTCTAAAAAAAAACCATGACAGAAAAACAGGTTGGATGTCTAACAGAACTGAATAGAAAAAAACAACTGCAAAACATGCTTCAACTTCTAATTTACGGGTCAATTCCAAGATGCTAAGATCACAATGTGGCCTTCAGGAACCAGTAAGAACCTCGAGGGTCCAAGTAAGAGCTTTAGTAACTTCCTTACAAACAAAGCCTCAAGATAAATAGTAGAAACGACAGTCAATAACCTTGTCAAACCAACAGCATTAATCCCACAATTCCCTCATGTGTTTCAGTGCAGCAGTTTGACACGATCACGACCATCCTGCTAGCTAATGCTAACAGCGCCTCTCCGTTTGCCTGACTCTAACCCCGCTCTTCTCAAGTCTCAACATTACTCCTGAACAGCAGACATGTTGAGTACACAACGCTGAATCCTGTTAAAATATTATAAAGCCTCACAATCAAAAAAGTGCGCCGTTTTCAAGCACACTTGAGCATCAGCAGCTAACTACATGGCAGCCATCTTGAAGCACATCAGACACCCTTTGCAAAATGTCATTAAAACACAATAAACTGACTGTAGACAGCAAAGTTAGAGCAACAACTGTTTAAATAACATTAAGCTGTAATGTAGCAAACCATTATTGGAATAATCCTTCGATAAAACATCAGATGGACAAGGATTCTCCCTCTAACCCGAGCATGAAAACACGTACCCATTCTCAGGCGCCGGCTAGAAAGAGGAACCGCAAAGGCTCATGGGGAGGTTTGAAGCCGTGTGTTCTCGCGAGACTTCACGAGGCAGCCGACGATATTTCCTTGAGAATTACCACCTGTTTGTGGATTTATTGTTCATAATAATGTCGTTTTTATCATTGAAGTATTTCATAAACAAATGAAATTTTTGTCCTCACAATAAATCTTTACAAACCAATTTTTTAATGCATGAAAAGAGGCGTTAAAAAATCATACACTTGATTTCTTGCTAAAATACAATGAACATAACCCTTTCAATTATTTTATCTTTATCAATATCTCTCGTCTTTTTTATCAAACAAAAAATATTTTTTATTCTGCTGTATTTTATTCTGTATCTATTTAAAAGATACATGTGTATATTCAAAATTTAGATTACAGATTCATATAGATTTTTAATGCTTTAAAAAAAGTCTGTAGATTTATTAACATGTATACTACAAGTAATAGAGATAACTAAGTATATTCATATAATATATATGCAAAATTTCCATCTGAAGAAAGTTAGTACAAGGACATATTTTGTCAAAACATCCAAGTGAATTGAAAATTCTCCATTTTGAATCAAATTTCATGATAAAATGACTTCACTGCCATTCCCAGTTCATTTTATACAAATAAAACACATTGTTAATCAGTTTTTAACCACGGTGAGCTGAATTTTTGTAATGATATCATGCTTCCCATTTTATTTATAGAACATTATTCTTGAGGAAGCATTGCATCCCATTGGCAAGCCTGATGTAAACAAAAAATATAAATAAAGACATTATTTTAATGTTTCATTCAAGTCTTCAATAAAAAACACTAAAGTCATTTCCATGTTTCCATATAGTTCTTTATTATATACAGCTAGGATTAATTGGCAGTTGTGATATATGATATGGTGATAAACTTGGCAAAAATTCTCAATTCAACAGTGATTTGTTATTCGTTTGTTCAGTGAAGCAGCACAGAGATCACTCTTCCCAGGGACTCATGTCTGTGTCAATGGCCACGCAGTTGTACGCAGCATAACGCAGCTTCTCCTCACAAACCTTTGCACTGCAGGACAGAACGAGGAGAAAGAGGAGAGGAAAGAATGTGAGGCTATGAATGTGACACTACTGTGAACAAAAATTGATCCACTTCATGAGAGCTCACAGTATGATCACAGTAGCAAAGTTCAATATATCAATGTATACAGTGCACACTTAAACACAATTTTATATTAAATGTACACATCAATATATAGTAACAGATTCACTTTATGCAAAACACAGAGCATTAGTATACCTTGGGTAGTTGGGTAAATAAAGAGTGCTGGAACATGTGGAGGACTGAGGAAGTGCATCGGTCGTTTCAGAGCTAAATCGGGAAACAGGAAGTATTCAAAATAGAGAGATGAAAAACAATAATAGCACCATCAATTTGCTATCAATACAAAACAGTTACTGTTTATATAAAAAATGCTATTTTGCTATCAATAGCAAAACTTAATCTGTGTGCAATCATTTTTTGAATGTACTTACACTGACTCATCTTCCCTGACTTGTTTGTCAGGGAAGACGTAGATAGGCGCAGGAAGACGACTTCTACCAGTTACAAACCTCAGAAACCTGCTGCGATCCTCTGAAAAGAATATTGAGAATCATTGTAAGTCAATGAGTTCTCATAGTAATCACTAATGCAGAAGTGCATATTTTCTGCACAACAACTATGTAGTTGTAACGACATGTTGTAAAAATCATATACAGTAGACGCGCTCTGTAAAATGTCAGCAAACAAGCAGCAAACTGACCATTGGTGAAGTTCGTCAGTGCTTCCCACAAGTATTGCACTCTAACATCATTTTGTTCCATGTCCTCATGGTGAGCTGGTAGGGAGATAGAAACAACATGATGCATTACATTACAATTACGACTTTTATACTACAGCTTAATTAAAGAAGGACTCCAAGCATCTTTTCCCTCACCTGCAGATTAAAGGAATCGTTTGGGTTGACTCCTTTGACAAAAACAGTCATTTTACATTGGAGAATTGGAGATACTGATCTACAACTGCCTTGATCAGTCACAAGCCAAAATATTAGATGGAAGTGAAATATTGACCACATGATGGCGCTAGATTAAAAGTCTGAAGATCATCAAAGTTATCACAGTGCATGTATATTCTGAGAGGGACACAAATGTGTGTGCCAAATTTCATGGTAAGCTATCAGACAATTACTCAAGCACAAATGTGAACCTCATGGTGGCGCCAGAGGACAGATCAGGGGATTACCAAAGTCATTGGAATTCATCTGGTCACCATGGATATAAACATAAAGTTTCATGGCCATCCATCAAATAGTTAGGTTATTTTAGAGTGGACAAACCAACTCAGCTGCCCCCTCTACATCCTGCTGTCATGGCTGAAAACAGCGTCATTTCTTCAATCAATTCAGAAAATGTTGTACCGTCAAAGATCACTTCTAAGCTTGACACTCACTGAGTCGTTTCAGGGCTTCCACAGTGATCTCAGGGTCTCCACACACTTTCTTTTCCACTTCCTGCCAGGTGAGCAGGTCCAGCACTGCCTGAGGAACCACCTTCAGCAGCCCCGCCTGCATGGCTGCAATCTATAATACACATAATAATAATAATTAAATTTAATGACTCCATATTGAAGAATGAAAGCACCTGCAAGAAGAGAAATTCTAACCACACTTGAAGCAGCAACGTATAGAAGAAGTGTAACAACACTGAAATCCCACCTGCTGCTTGCTCTCCTCAAGCCGAGCCTTCTGCACCAGGCGGATAAACTCGCTGCGGTCCTCGTATCGAACGGCCACGTTACTGCCTCCGGGGATGAGCTCCACCATTTGGCTGTCACTCAGCAGGGTGGTGTAGACCAGCTCCTCACCAAACCTGAACTCAAACGTCTCCCGGTCCATGTTCTCCATGGCCTCCAGCAGGTTTACCTGAACACATGTCCGAGTTTAACTTAAGACAATGTCTAGAAAAAGTAGGCTCAGTGGCCACACCAGACAGTTTCCTGTTATTCTTTCCATTGTAACGCAGACATGATACAGATAAAAGCGGGTGTGGCATGTAGTAAAGGAAATTTGTCAAATTCTAAATTATTTAAGTGCCATATATAGAATGTTTGGGATTTAAACTGCTGTACATGCATAAAACTCTGCAGAGCCTCTTCATAAGTCAGAGGGTCAAAATTTACATTACATGACTGTTAAGCAGTTGTAATAACTGAAATGTCCTCACCAGCACAGAGTCGACAGCGGGGAAATCTTTACTCCAGCTGACAGCCTCCCCAGTCAGCTGCTTCCACACCAGCCCGGGCAGAGCCAACACCTGCAGGATTGGACACAGCAGAAGCCAGAAAATCAAGTATCTACACCTACTAATTCTGACTGTTTAGTGCTACAGTAGGTAGAGTGTGAGCAGCACTCACCAGGAAGTCTTTTCCTCTGAGAGCAGCTCCCATGAGCTGACCGATCCACTCATACTTGTGAAACTCTTTACAGGATGGGTTGGGGACGTAGTAATCTCTTGCCTCTAAGGCACCCTGTGACACCAACAAAAGTAAGAAAAAGCCACCACCAACAGGAACATTGAAGTGCCATCTGATCTCAACTGCGAGCAGGTGAGCATCAAGGTGATTACCTGGCTGGACGTACGGCAGAAGAAAGGCAGAGGCATGGGACACTCAGCTGAGCTGGGGCAAAGCTCCTCTGACATGTCTGCCAGGCTGTCCCGAAATCCACCTCCCTGGTCAATGATTCCCTCTGCAATGAACTTACATTCCCACCACTGGTCATATCGAGCAGGCCATCTGACACACCAAGAGGAAAGATGGTAGATTTAGGTTTGAATGTCCTCGAGTTATAGTCATATTCATCTAAGAAATATCAGACAAATCAACCTGAGATGCAAGTCTGAAAATGCACACCTGTAATCCAAAGTCCTCTCGAGTTTGTCAGATGGCTTAAGACCTTCATACACCTGGAAAGAGAAAAAAAATTTCTATGCTGTCCACAGGAAGTGATGTCAACACTCAGAAAGTGTTTTATACCTGATTGAAGACAGCGTTCTTGCAGCTGGGGTCCAGAGAAGGGTTGTCTCTGTGCTCCATGGCCAGACGTCGGTTGATGTAGAGTCGAGGCATGAAGTTTGGTTTACTGGTCTCGGAGTCCTTCAGGCACTGCGTGATGAGGGCTGAACGGCGTTTGGATAGCAGCAGGAACTGCTTTATGCTCTAGAGTTTGCCGAAGGAAATAAAAACACACTGGTATTGAGTTTTATTTTGGAAGCTTGTTAAACTCTCATATTATCAAGCAGAGATTTGTGTATCAGCTAATGTGGGTGGGAAGGTATTAAATATTGGTGTTTGATTGTTAAAGTTACTTGACACAGCAGTGCACTATTGGTTTAACTATTGGTGCATGTTGTATGTGCACTACTTGCCTTGTAATTTAAATTGCTCTTGTATAGTGGAAGGAAAGGAAAAAATACAATACAAAATAACTTCACCCTGACAGTACATGGCTGTTATTTAAAACAATAGCAAGCAATTTGATAAAGCTTTGTTTAGCATTTTCTCAAAAAGATTAGAAATGATCAAAATTGGTAAACTTGGTTTGTTTCTTTATTGTGTTCACCAGAGCACCGAAGGAAGCCCATGCTGCTCCACTGTGTTCTGTATGTGGAGAGAGTGACAATAGAAACTACCTGGGGCCTCATTTATAAAGCTTGCGTGCGCACAAAACGGGGCTTGAAATTTGCGCATGCCTCTTCCTACGCAAAGGTTGTGATTTATAAAAATAAACTTGGCGTGAGAATGTGCGCACCGGTACGCCAACTCTGATGCTGCCGTAAGAACATGTTGGAGACGGGAAACTGGCGGTGCAGATGGTGAGGTGGTGAACTGAAGCCAGATTCATGTCATACGTTTAATTTCATCACATATCAGATTTATAGACATTTTTTTTTTTTTTTTTTTTTGGGGGGGGGGGGGGGAGATAAACAGTAAAATTAAAAAATAAATTCCGGGGGGGACATGGATGAAAATTAGCTTTTTCTGTCACTGCCGCTATTCTACATACTCGTTTGAGCCTGTTAGCGATCATAAACTAGGCTATTAGCTTACCGGCGTACTGATTTTAAAGAGTAAGAGAGAGGGGGGGGGGGGGCTTAGTGTAGCACACGGAGCTGCCGGTAGACACTGTGCCACACACGCTGGCCGTCCCACGTATGGAGGTGATTTTACTGTCCGGTGGTGTGGGCTCGGGTGTCCCACCGGCAGCAGACACGCTGAGACGGTGACGTGCCACTCTCCTCTTGGCCTCCACCTTTAGATCCAATCACTTTTTTTTGACTTCTGCCTCAGATCGCTCTGTGTCACTCACACTATGAACTGCGGTGACGACGTGCTGCCACTCAGTTTCTTTCTTTTTATTAGCGACGCCACCACTGTGACCGCCAAACAAAATACCTTTTCTGGCCTCCACCTCACCCACAAGCATCTCTGTCTCAGTAAAATGTCTTTTTCTTGTTTTCTCTACCATGATGTAGCGTAAGATGCCATGGATCAGCAGGTGTATTTACATGCAAAAACATTCAGGAGGTGCTTTGCATTGACCATTCATGGTAAAATGTGGGCGTGTCGAGGGCGGGATGTGAGGTGGATCCAGCTGCGCAATCTTCCAGACAGATTGTGATTTATAAAGGGAACATTGCGTGCAAGTGTGTGGACGCACGGTTTTATAAATCAGGATATTTCTTTGGCGCACGCCATTTTTAGCTTTTGGGCGTACGCAAACTTTTAGTGTGAATCCTACGCAATGTTTTATAAATGATGCCCCTGGACTGCAACTTTGAGTGCTTTGAAGAGGGCGCAATGACGTTCAACAAAGCTTTTATTTTTAACATAAAGCACTGTTTCACTGACATTTGATAAAAGGGCCAAACCTTTTGCATCTTTACTACAAATCTGGTAACTGTTTATAGCTGATTGGGGCTTATTGCTTACTGTGCTTATTGTCTAATAGTTATTCACTGCTGGTATTTTAAAAGCATTACATCGACTCACTTTGATCTGGTTAAAGGTACCCAGACTGTAGTCCCAGGCTGGTACCAGGTGTGGGAGCACACTGTCCAAGAGACTGATGAACCTGCGGAGAACAAGATAGAAGAAAATACCCACCACAAACTCTGAGGAACAGTGAATACTTAAAAGCCATGAAGACAATAAGCGCAGTGAATCTGACTTCTATGTCTGTCTGAGTTGGAATTTAACCTTAAATTCAAACAGATTTGAATGTTTTCTAAAACCTTCTCAACATGCACTGGACACATTTTTCACAATTGGGTGACAAATATTTAACTTCATGATATTTCCTATGACTGTAGAGCTCTGGCAGTAGGATGAATGTTGATATACCTCTGGATGACCAGCGCTCTGCGGTACAGGACATCAGGCGTGTTGCCCTGCAGACGCGGGTAGCGCACCAGGTTAGAGGACTGGAAAATGTCGGCGTTCAGACCCAGATCTCTTTCACATGACGACTTGATCTTCAAGCCTCGGATCCGGACATCAATCCCCTCATCTGTAAAGCCAAAGGAGAAAAAAAGCATTGTTTAAGGTTCACTGCATCACTACAGAAGCTTTTGCAGCCAGAGAAAGTTTACTGAAGTGTTTCAAATAAGAGGCAATAGCTGGTTAAACAAAGAGAAACACGAAAAGCTGAAAAGCCTAACCTCTACATTCCTCAATCCGAATCTCAATTATAGGCAGGTGAGACGTCATATCCTCCAGAACACATACTTCTCCGATCAGGTTGCTAAAAGCAAAAAAAGAGCAAAGGTAACCACACAGACATGAAATCCATAAATATCTGGTACTTACTAACTAACTAACTTTATTTATTTATATAGCACTTTTATACATACAAGTGTAACACAAAGTGCTTTACGAAACAAACAAGATGAAATAAAACAAAATATATAGATAAAATTGAAAACCCATCCTTCCCACCCCCGTCCAACAAACACACATACACGCACGCACAAATGCACACACACGCACACACATACACACACAAAGATAAAATGTTGATATGTCTGTTGTCAGATGTTATCCTACAGATGAAATAGCTATCTTTGCTCAGTTGTTAAGTGTCTATGAGAGCCCTACACTAAATAGTATTAGTTAATTATCATGAGATTTCCAACTGTAATGTGTGGGTCCTGCCTTAAACTTTTGCATACTGACAAAAAACATTGTCTAATAACGGCTTTATACAAACCTAATGCTATAAGTCTTCATTATGAATCTCCTAACCTGCAATTTGCAATATGTTCACAAAATCATTTTGAAAAGGCTCACTCATCTATGGTGACATCACTCAGCTTCTTCAGGTTGTCTCCCTCTCCTCCAAAAACTGTGATTCTTTTGGGCATGTAGTTGTCGTCTGTAGAGTCCACCGTCAATATCAGCTTACTGGAGGGCCAAGAGAAGCACAATATGTACAATAGAGACATGTCCACAATTTATCAACAAGATGAAAGTTCATATAAGACAACTCACATCTTTAAGTAAATGTGACATATCGTCATTCAGGGTTTGGATTACAATGAATGACATTTAACCCACTAATGTTGGCATTAATTTCTTGTTTTCTATTTGAACTTTGTTGCTCAGCTCTTTACTTGACCACAGTGCCTCGCTTCATGTGCAGGCGGATCCAGTGTTGTCCTTGCATGCCGTCACTCTCCCAGTAAGTTTCAACGTCACCGTCTGTCAAACAGCTCACCCCTCCACTCGGGTCCGCCTATTAGCAAATATCAAGGTAAACTATCCCTGACGTATGTACACATTTGTAATTACATGTTTTTTACAGGGAAATACAACTCAATGAAACAATTATGTAGTATGTCTGTACATTTGATATCTGTATCATCAAGATGAAAAAACATCAACAATAAACAGACTAAAGGCTGAATGTATGTGACTCACTGAGCATGAAGATACATCCATGCTGGTCACACACTGCTTCACACTCCCCAGGTTCTCATCCTCTTTAATTATATGGTCATAGAAGTAGTGCACTAGGTCCTCGTCGCATTCATACGTCCAGGTGGGAGGGACATACCTTGAGGATTTTAGTTTGACAAAAGCTTTAATTGATATGTTGCTGTTTAAACACAAAAACTCTCGACCCTCTAGTTTGACCTTACACAAACAAGCTCACCTTAGCTTCTGGACGGCATCATCGTCGCACTCTGCGATTTTGGGTTTGGAACCAATGTAAAGCCCATTCTCCACATTCACCACCTGTTCCCACCGGTTGCAGGGCTTGTGGTCGTAGCCAAACAGCTGCTCTTGTCTGCTGACTGTCTCTGGCGACTCCACCGGTACAAGCCTGTCGCCTCCCTCTGTGTGTTTACACACCAGGATCCAGCCTTCCTCCAGCTCCATACCCGGACGGTGCTCCTCCATCTGCTCCTGGACACATATGTGAATCATTACATCAACATGTGTAACCCTAAGCCTCATTTCAAATCATAAAAACTGAATTAATGGGTAATAAAACCATCCTAGTAAAGGAGGAGCAGGTAGGGTTGTAGGGACAACCTTCTTATGTTATTAATGATATCATGGAGTCTGTTAAGGCACTGAAACATGACGTGCCAAGTGACTGGAGGTACAGCAGGTCATCCATTAATCACAGGGTTGAGGATTTGATTCCGGGCTTCTCCTGTCTACAAGTCAAAGTGTCAAAGTGTAAGGCACTATTATTCCAAAAACCATTTTGAGGTAGGTCTGACTGACCTCATTGTTATTAACTTCATACCACATCTTCTGTATTGTGGAAGTGATGTAAAGGAAATTTTGTTACTGAGTGACTGATTTAGCACAATAAAAAAAATTAATGTGTCATCAAAAGAGTCTCCTGCAATTTTAGCAGTTTGAATCAGCTGCATTGGAACCAACTCATATTTGTCACATTGCCAACTTACTCATGCTTTTTTATTCTGAGGTGTTCATAATTCATCCATCCAGCTAGGCCAGCATATCTTTTGGAGGGTTGCCAATTAACCTATCCCGCAAATCTTTGGACTATGGAATGAACCCGGAAGAAACCCGCATGTGGAGAGTGTGCAAAGTCAACACACCCAGACCCAAGCTAGTGGGTTCTGGATTTCATTCCAGGACGTTCTTGCTGTGAGATGAACTTTATTACATATTTAGAAATATTTTGCTAAAGCAGCAATACTCAAATTCAATAACTATTGCAGGCTTTCAAATAGCGGAACCCCAGTCTCTCCCATTTAGACAACAAGGTGTGATTACAAAAGATGAAAATGATGAACGGTGCATGTAACACACATCCAT
The DNA here is from genome assembly GCA_037975185.1 of Centropyge bicolor. Taxonomy (NCBI): domain Eukaryota; kingdom Metazoa; phylum Chordata; class Actinopteri; family Pomacanthidae; genus Centropyge; species Centropyge bicolor. The sequence goes on from JBBMOC010000044.1 coordinate 2,717,812, forward strand.
TGGTTAAACAAGAGGAGAAAAGGAAAGGAATGTAGTACAATTTGGAAAGCAGACTTAGTTAATTACAGTAGTATCGTCATCATCTTTGTTCACAGTACACCACCTGAGTTGAAGATGATGTAACCCAGAAGAGAGACAGACCTTAATGATTTTGACCCAAAGGCCCTGGCTGTTCCGGTATTCCTCCCCTGTTGTCCGGATACATGTTCCCTTCTTTGGTTCAATGTTGTACTTGCATAATTTCTTAATGTGTGGAGTTTGGTGTGGATTCTCAAAGACGGACACGAGGGTTTTTCCCACGATGGAGCCTCCTGCAGATGCTCCGGAGGAGGCGGAGGAGGTGGAGGACGAGTCCTTGCAGATCTTGTAGCACACCTCTTTGGGGACATAACACAGGCACTCCGGCACCGGCTCGCTCGTCTTGTAGCACTCAATGCACCTGTTCAGGAAGCGGATCCTGCCGAGCAGCAGGTGAGGGTTGTCGCCCACAGACATGATGATGAGTATGGTGATGAAGGTGACAGTCAGCAGCTCAGCAGCAGGGGGGCGTCAGTTGACATTACACCTCTGTCCTGCCTTTGTTTTCCTGCCCGGCGGCGAGAGGATGCTCCTGTCAGACAAACTAAACAGCAGCGAATATTCGAGAGAAGCAGAGATTCAATAAACGGCAAATCTAACTGGGTATTTCATTTGCAGCTGTCTCTCGCAGGGTGTGAACACAGTTTTAAAAGGTCAAAAATCCGATCAAAGTTCGCTGACACAGTAAGAAAAGTATCGATCACCTTAAAGCCACAAGAGCGAGTAAGCTAACATTAGCAAGCTAGCTAGCTGTTAGGTAAATTAACGTATCCTGCGGTGTTTACCATATCTGTTATCAACAAAACAGCCACGTTAATTGTTTCAAGAACTTAAAGAGAGAAATAATTTCATGAGCTAAAAGGCAAAGATGTGTCTAGAAACAATATATGTGAACATACCTTTTATACCGAGGAGTATTTTTAATGTGAATGAAACTCGCCTTTCGGTGTGAATTTCTTTGGACATCTGACAACGCGGAAGAGCCGAAAACACTTTTGACCCTCTCGAACTTCCGTCGCTTGTGCTTCAAAATAAAAGTCTTACTACGGAATTCAGTACTTTTTCGCTCTACGTCTTTTAAAACAGCACGTCTGTGCACAGCTGTGCCGTGTATTAGGGCTGGATTTTACCCAGTAGAAAATTGATGTAATCTGAACATACAGAATTAAATACAGCCTTTATTTCTTTTTGGTGCACAGACAAACCACGTGGCTTCAAGTAAAAAAGCAAGACACCCACACTGCAGTCTGTGTTGGTCCTATAAACCTTTTATTGTATGCAATGCCAAGGTGAAATGTAAGTAAATAGGCCACATTTAGTCCGTCCTTAACTACAATTTTGAGGAAGATGTACTTGACTATTTCCATTTCATACTGCTTTATACTAATGGTGTACTACACTTGCTTGTGAAAACACATTTTTGTATAAAACGCACAGGAATATTGCTTTACACATCCTTGACAACAACAGGACCGAATCACCATTTGTGGGCAAATGTTTCAAATCATATCATAATTGCAGTATTATATCAAAATAATAGCAATAAGATATTTTAACAGATGGTAACAGTGGCAGGGTTAGGGACCAGGAATCAAACCTAGGTCACCAGGGCTTATTGTTAATTGATTTTATTTTTGGTTGTTTGTTTGGTTTTTTTTGTTGTTTTTGTGGGAGGGGCCGTGTTTTTTGTTTGTTTGTTTGTTTGTTTGTTTTTAGTGTTTGGGGCATTTTTTTTCTCATTATTTTTCAGAATAATAAGAGGGCGAACTGGAGCACCCAGAGTAAACCCTATTACCAGACAGGTCTGGCCTGAACCAGAACCTGACTGTGAGGCACCATTGTTAATCATCTAGTCCTCATGGTGTCCTCAAGATGGCCCAGATGGATGGGTGGGAGACGTGCATATCATGATGAGATGTCTCTGGCCGCATGCTTTGCAGCTTTGGGATTTTTAGCTGCTTTAGAGATGGATGGGAGAGGTGTATATGATGATGAGATGTCTGTGGCCGCATGCTTTGCAACTTTGGGATTTTTAGCTGCTTTAGAGATGGATGGGAGAGGTGTATTTGATGATGAGATGTCTGTGGCCGCATGCTTTGCAACTTTGGGATTTTTAGCTGCTCTAGAGATGGGCGGGACGTAAGTTGGCTTCGGGTTCAACTCAAAAATGAAATGCACCTTTTTGAGCTGGCTCCTGAACTTCTCTGAAGCCTCTTTGAGTTCACGCTCAGCTAACAGCTGCAGTTCTTTCTCCCTCGCAGCAGTCTGCTCCAGAACCCTGGCTGCAGCATCATGTTCTTCCCTTTTCAGCCGCTCAAGGTTGGCACGCTTTTCAGCTGCCATGGAGGCATTGAAGGCATCTATGGTCCTTCGGTCTTCAGACCCTGTGGCTGTCCTCCTGTCCAGCTCGGCGTTTCTTTTCAGATACTTTTTCTCCAGTTCCAGATGTTCGAGTCTGGCCTTCTCTTCCTCTTCCCTGTCTCTCTGCCGTTCTCTCTCCCTTTCGGCTGCTCTATTGGAGAGGAACTGCCGCTGCTCTTCGAAGAGCTTCTTTTTTGAGTCAGCCTTTATTTCTGCCAGACGATTCAGCTCCTGGACGTATTTTTTCTCAGCGTCCAGGCGTGCTTCTGTGTCAAGTCGGACCTGCCGTCTCTCAGCCTTTTTCAGCAGTTCCTTTTCGCTTATTTGCCTCAGCTGATAGTCTGCCACAGCCTTGGCTCGACGTGCTCTCTCAGCGGCCTCCTCCTCCTCCCGCTTGAGAGCTTTGTCAAAGTGCGTCATTGTCTTGGTCCTGTCAACCGGCAACTTGCTTTTTTTCTTTTTTTTGCTTTTCTTTTCAACAGTTGCCAGGTTTTCTGTGTCATTTTGCATCTTCAGGATTCGGCTTTTCAGCCGACTGTCCATGGAATTCAGCAGTTTGTCCCTGTCCATGTTGTCCTGTTGTTTTAGCCTAGAGATGTTGAGGAGAAGTTGTAGATACGGAGTACCTTGGTGTTGGGTTTGATGTAGCTCGATGTAGCTAGATTTGAGTTGAGTTGAGTTTGTCTCAAAAATACGTTATATTTATAAACTCTGGAACCCAACATCAAAGCACAGCAGACACATTCATTGCCTTTGATTTTGGCCTATGTTATTTTATTTTTTTGTTTTCTCCTGTGACATCATCACATTCACAGCCTTTGATCTTGACCTTTGTTGTTGTTGTTTTTTTGTTTTCGGCTATGACATCATCACATTCACAGCCTTTGATCTTGAACTTTGTTTGTTTGTTTTTTCATCATTTCATTGTTTATCATCTAGTGATAGGACTTATTTATATGCCAGTAGAGGGTTGACTGACAAGCCTGTATGTTAGCTACATTTCTATAGTCTTTGTTAATTAGTTGGATTTTCATAGAGGAAGACCCACATGATACTGGATATACATGTTAACAGAGCTGTACAACAGTCTTTAATAAGTAAGTGTAACCTATTTGATGTTGAGGTTTCTACAGTTAGAAACATTACAGTTTTTTTCCCCAAACACTGATGTTGAATCATAAACCAAAAAGTCCTTTACACATTACTTTTGTATTAACACATCCGTACTTTGTAACTCTTCGCTCTAACACTGCTTTGAACAATTTCAATATATCATCATAATGCATGTTTCCATCCAACTGCTTTTATGTAATTAATGAAGTTGAATTGAAAAAACCTAATGGAAAGGATACATGTAAAGAAATACAATAAAGAAATAAGAATCTGATATAGTGTTTTAATTATTTGTTATGTTATTCCTCATTTTTACCATAGTTCAATTTATTATATCATTTACTTTGTTTGATCATTATCTGTTTGACCTTATGTGGCCTCAGAGAGTGTGTGTGTGTGTGACTACCATTGTCTAACGTCATAGACAGTTTGTAACTTATTATTTTTGCTGCTATGGAGACAGGATCAGCTGTACTCCTAGTTTCTGTTCTCATGGATAGTTTGTACTTGATTATCTTCACTGTGATGCATAAAACAAATGAAAAGGAGTAGATGTTCTCATATTTACCTGCACTCAGCAGTTTCTGTTACAGATTTCAACCTAATTTTGCATGAGAGTAGCAAAATAGACACATGCCTAAATGTCAATATTCACACATGTTTCATACACATTAAGTTCACGTAAACAGTGGATAACTGGCCAATGAGTCTTGGTTGCAAGTCTAACCTCTGTACGGGGCAGATCCCAGCCCGAGAAGATATCAGTGAATCACATCCGGAAGTCGAGACGCCACCTGACTGAGTTCCTGCGGGAGTTCTGTCAGTCCGAGCCCAGCGCTGTCTTACTTTACCTGTGACCAAAATCAACTTGATATCTGTGAACTGAAGGTTTCTCCGGTTTGTTCTTGGACCTTCCAACTAAAGAATCGGGCTAACACATCCGTCATTTAAGTTAAGCCGAATTATCCATGTAGCAAAGTTTAACGCATGCACTGAATCGACCATGACGAAAGACGATGACGTCAACAGACGAGAAAGACAGAACTGAATGTGCATTTCACCTTTTGCCGGTGCTTTGAAAATTAGCCTCTTTTTTGTGCAGGTTTAGAGGCCGTAAATGCCACACGATCTTTTTTGTGAAATTGCCCCCAAGCGTTTTATTGACTTTTCCTCATAGAGAGTCAGTTGGACAAAACTCACAAAAATTCCGACATGTGGTGGGAAAGAGACTCGAATCGAACTAACAACATGCTGACATCATTCCCGTTTACAAACCAATCAATTGAATAGAGAGACGCAGCTGTAGGTGATGACAACAGGAAGTGGGTGTGTCACGTACAGTGCTTTAATGCGCTCTCATAATTACAACGTGAAACCGAAACCAGATCAAACGTATTTAATGTAACAAATTCATTAACCTTGGTTCAGACTTTCAGGCGTGAAACTCGCTTAGCCAAACGCTAATTTGCAATTCAATCAAATATGGATAGATGAGTGGATAAGTGTAGTGTAAGTTCTGTCAATAAGGCCCAGAGAGCAGATTTGTCTTTATGAGTTTATTGCAAAAACTCCAGCAAAGGGGGCTCAAACAGTACTGAGGGGTCTGTACAATACCAGTTACAGAAAGTAACATAAGATAAGCTTTATTGATCACCCACACTGGACTTTTACTTGTTACAGAAGCATGTATAACTACATGTGCAAACGCTCTAAGATTGACTGAGCAGCAAGTCTGTCTTATCTTTAAATCACTTTTTTTAAAACAAAAAAACACTCTTTTAAAAATTGCTTTTTAGATTGTTTCATTCTCTTTGTGGAAAAAAATTATCTTATTAAGATCATAGAAGACCAACTGTGCTTAGGATTTTCTCATTCATGTTCTGAGAAACTCACCCTCCATAACAGCAGATGGCGCTATAAATCAATTTAAACACACGTGGAAGTTGCGCTTCAGATCAGATTGCGAGCTGAAACCAGTCTGATTTTATTTTACTGTACTGATTAAGATTTTTCTACATTGGTCCTTCAGACTGCTGGGGGACAGTTTGTTCTTCACTTGAGTATTTCCATTTTATGATGCTCTCCTCCACTTTAAAGAAAAAACTATAACTTTCACTTCACTGTCATTATTTCACAGTCATATAGTTATAGTTGCAGGTAAAATTGTACTTTTAAAACATCCAATCATCTTATGAAACATGATGCATCATTGCCGATTAAAACATCCAACAGTAGCTGCTTGATTAATGCATCAGTAATGATAATGAGATTATATATGTTTAAATTATATGTTCTGAGTTGCCTTTGTGAATAAATAGTACTTTTAGTTTTGATACTTGATATTTGATATTTCTTTCACAATTTTCCACAATATGCGCTCTTTCACTATGAATTATAAATAAAGATCATAAATGTTTAGAATATGCTCAGAAATGAAAGGTTTAAGCAGAATAATCACATTTATTTTTCAACATTAATAATAAGAACACGTGTGTTTTATTTCACAAATTATTTAGTGATGTCAAATCAAAATAACATACAATAAAAGTTGGTTTAAAAAAAAAAAAGACTTAACACAATCATTCTCACTCGATTTGTTCCACTACAACTTTAATGAATGCCTTCTTTTCTTTGAGCTCGGTGGCGTTGGTGCCATCCTCAGGGGAGGCATCAGCATCGTCTTCCTCATTTGGGTTTGACAAGATGTCCATCAGAGACGGGAGGCTCACCCCTCGCAGGATACCTTTGCTCCTGTGCTGAACACCGTCGAGATCATCTGAGCCCTTAAGAGGCAAATACTGTTTCCTTCCAGGAACATCTGCAGGCTGGTGAATCTCAAGATCCTCCGCACTCATCCTGCAAATATGACAGAAACTCAAGGCTTTGCAGCGGTTGTGATTTTACTGGACAATAACAGAAACATAAAGGTAAAACTAGCTTACCTCATGTCAAAGGTGGAGCCTTTGAAGGCCGGTCTGAGAGTCTCTGCTGCGGTCGACAGAGTGTAAGGGATGGAGAAATGTCTCTGGGCCCAGTACTTGTCCTTCACAATCGGAGCCAGGTTCTGGTACATGTCATCCACAGCCAGCATTGACACCTACAGGAGAGAGAAACAGAATTACAATGACGGCAGTTTGCATTGTAAGTGTTTAGAGTTTGTTGGAGGGGAGCCTGGAGGGGTCAACCTGAATGTTTCGGTCTATCAGCTGGTTGGTTTCAAAGTCATCATCGTCCTCACCAAATGGATTGATGATCAGCTCCCCCACCTACAGAGCAGGAAATGAAATCACTCTTTCATGACCGAATCGGAACAAAATCTGTGAAGCACGAAGGCGTCGTCTCACCTTGAGCCAGCCGGTGTAGAAGAAGAACTGCAGCAGGGTGAAAACAGGGACGTACATGTCCAGTTTGTGATCCTTGTATCCCTTCTCAGGGTTCAGAAACTGCCGGCCAATCACACAGAAGGCAAAGAAAGAGTACACCGCTATAGTAACTACCTGTGCAGATAAAACAAGATAAGATAAGATAAGATAAGCCTTTATTCGTCCCACAGTGGGGAAATTCACATGTTACAGCAGCACAGGGGATAGCAGCAGTTAAATATTAAGAACAAATAACAGTCTAAGAAAAAGGAGATATACACAAGTTCGCATTACTTATTTACACTTTTGAGTATGGATATGAAATATAAAATCTGAAATTTGAAAATATATGACCAGTATAAAATATATGACCAGTAAAAATACACAATGGGCCTAAACTGAGGTAGGAAATGACAGCTTAAATACAGAATATTAAATATTAAGTACTAAATACAGAATATTGCACATTGACTTGGTCAAGTATTGCACAGTGAGTGGAAGTTGATCTCTTGTCAGTGATGGTGAAAGTGTGGCTGTATTTTAAGTCTAAAGATAAAAGCATAAATAGCCATCATAGTTTGGTTTTGTATGTCCCCTTCAAGCTCCTGATCCTACCTGAGTGTAAACCAGAGGGATGCTTATCCAGTCATAGTGGAAGAGGAGGCTGCAATTGGCTCTGTACCTATTCAGCTCCTGCAGTTATAAAAACATATTACACATTTAAAACTAAGAATATGTAGAAGTACTGGGGCTGCACATTCATGATTCGTGAACTAAACTTTCAGGAGTGTAACGGCTACACACATCCATCAGCAGTCTCAAGGCGATGTCATCCCTCACTCGACCCTCCTCTCTCGCTCTGGACGCCAGGTTCGAAAACCAAGTCAAAGGCATCCAGTACTTGTTGAAGTCAGAGTGAAGGGACTCGAAAAGTTTCAGCTCGTGGGTCGTCATAAATCCTGCACAGATGAGACGGTTTGCTACCACATGGATGGATGTAATACAAAGTATAAATCTTGACAAAATATATAACATAGGCATGGACAATTCTAGATATTTTAATGTTGAAGTGTTACATATTACACATTTAATAGCAGCAGATTGAAGTGCTTCATCTTTTTTGAAGGGCAATTTAAATTTCTGTACTTTACACTAGGAAAAAGAGCCATATTTTAATTTGATGTAAAAGTGGAAAGTCTTGCTCAAGCAAATTGACCATGAAGATAAATGTGCTTCATTTCACTCCACTGTTGTTCTTACCAGCCTCCAGTATGTGCTGCAAAGTTGGGAAGCGCTTGTGAACTCTTGTGCTGATGGAACGGAGAATAAGGACTGAGGATAAGTTGGCGTATCTCATGAGCGTCCGTCGCAGCAGACGCCCCCTCTCGTCTGCCCCGTGGACATTCCCAGACACGACCATCATCAGGTTATCAGGCAGCGGGAAACTGGTGTACTGACCCCACCATCGGTTAAAGGCCAGGGTCACGTAGAAACCTGGGACACAAAGATATGAATTATAGTGGCTCATCTTCACATTTGGCTCGTGTAAGGACAGAGTTCAGATCAGACTCACCCAGTACAAACAAAACTGGGATGAAGTTGGTGTTGGTGAACTGGTCACAGTAAAGGGCAATTCGCTCAAACAGATCCTGCTGTCTTGACGTGAGCAGGAACCTGTGAGGAAAATAATATTGTCAGCCACAAACTCAATCGTAATGCAGCAAACAACAGAATTAAAATGAGTAAACTTACCTGTAAAACAGACTGAAAAACAAATAAACCCCACAAAACACCAGAAGCTCTTTGTACAGCAGCTTGTAGATGCTTCCTTTCCACCTGAACAGGAGCTTGGAGAAGCCACCAAATCTCACACTGGCAACTTCAAGAGAGTAAGAAACGGTCATGTCTGGATTTATTCTGTGTCGTAACACCAGAAATTCCTGTAAAACATCAAAGGTCAAAATCTCAATGAATTTTTTTGATGCAATACTTTTACCATACAACGATCTCCTGTAACAGAAATCTGAAGATGTGTTACCTGAGGGCAGGTGTGTCACCTGCTCCTGTGTTGAATCCTCTTGTCCTGAGAAGAGAAATTCCTCCTCTCGGTCTCAATTTAAAGCTTTCTGTTGTGTCATAAATATCATCTCAAATTTATTACCTGGGAACCTGAAGCCCGGGAGATACACACCTACAGTACTGAGTGCAGAGAAACAACCTGTTGTGTTGGGATTTTTCCTCACAGTGTAAGTATTGATTATTGTTTGAAAATTGATAAAAGTTGATTAGACAGTTTGTGTGTGTGTCACAGAGCTGATGTGATTCTGTGAATGTCCAAAATCACTTACTTTACCTTGATGGGTGTGGACTTACTTTCCTTATTGTTCAATCTACAGGTTATTTTCATAAATTAATCAATAAATCGTTTGGTGTACAAGATAATGGTCCAAAGCTGAAAACATGTTGATTTAAAAAAAGGCAAATATCACATACAAATAATAAAATAACAAATAATAATAATTCAAATAATAAATGTATATAGTATTTATCAAAGCCAGAGATCACAAAGTCCTGTACAAAAGGAAAAAAAGAAATACACACTAGTACATGTTACTTGTATGTATTTCAGAAAACAAAGTGCAAACTCACATACATACATATATACAGATAAATTGATTGAGGTTATAAAAAAGGCTCAATCAGAATCAATGTAAAAGAGGGAAAGCGATTTAAAAGCTTATGCATCAAAATAGTACAGATAACTTTTCCATCAATTTACAGATTGTTACACTCATTGTCTCAGCACCATGCTGTTGATTTTTACACTCTCTGGAGCATTCATGCATTTGGGTCTAAAGATAAACCTTCTGACTTTGGTATTTATGAGGCCATAATAAAATAATTACAGCTGGTTTGACACACAAGGCCTCATGTCCAAGATTATATAAACTGAGAAATTGAGATTTGGGGAGAGAGAAAATATCCATCTTTTGAGCGTATGAATCTTGATTACTGTCTTTATTATTTTTAGCTACTTCTCTGTAAATCTATGTCTTTATTGTTATATTCTATGTTGTATGTACGTCCCACGCTGTTTCTAAATGTCCACATTATCTCTGTCAACATGTCTTTTACAGATGCTACAAAAAAACAAGTAAGCACTTTGGACCTTTAATCTGAGTGAATCTAATGCCCCACCATTGGAAATCAAATAAAAGACACACAGATTGATTACACAGCAAAAGGCTTTTCAGTGTTATTTGTTGTTCTGGCCAGCAGTGACAGTGATAACGGCCACTCAAACATCTTTACGGACGGACTGTCAGATGGCTCCGTCCCACCCGTCTCTCAGTCTTTGTCATTGGCTGCTGTGCTCTGCTCACTTGTTTGTTTTTCACATCGTTACAGCGGTCCACTGTAAATCAGACTCTCTTTTCCAGCCCTGTTTTATCCTCTGACTCTGTTTGCTCTGCCCTGACACGATATTTATGAGGCCATCTATCCTCCATCAGAGCCTGGACAACTGACCACTGTGGACTTCCCTATTCCTCGTCTCCATCTGTGTCACATACTCACACAGCCTCTGTCTTTAGCTTCTTGTATTTTAGATTTATGCATTCATCACAATCATCTCAATATGTAGATTCCATTCCTGGCACTAGATGGCGCTCTGGTGGTGTGTAGCAGGGCTCTCAGGCTCAGCCCTGAGGCCTCACTGTCTGTATTTATCACATAAGCAAAGACAGCCAAAGGCTCCTCTATTGACAGAAAACAGTAAAAGAACATCTGACGTATTTCTTACCTCGTCTATTTGTAACCCTCATCTATGAAAGTACACATGAGCAGATGAGTTTTCTCTTGTTTATGCTCCTGTTTTGATTTAGCTCGCCGTTATTTTCATACTTAAATATGGCACAAGTTGATATGTTTTTTGAAGAAGACTTTCCTCTGTCATGTTTGTGTCTCCATGCTGTGTGAATCCAGACTGCGTGGTGATCTTGATCTTGATCAAATACAGGCCCAGATTTGCATCCATGGATACTCCAGCCACTCTTTCTGCCCGCTCACTTCCTGGCCTCGGCTACTGGATCTGCTGGTCGGGGCTCAGGCCTCTGAGAACAGGACAGAATGAGCAGCTCAGCGCTGATCGTTTGGGTAACCCAATGCGGTAATTACAACTTCCCACGGTGAGTGAAATTAGAGCTCAAAAGAAAAGTGGGATTTCAGGTATCAGGGGCCGGTGTGGGTCATTGTCGGGGCAGAAAGAGCTGAGGGGCCACGGAAAAAGGCTCGAGTGAAAAGATCTGGAGCAAAAATGCAGTGAGCTAATGACACAGATTTTCCTTTCATTTCTTGTTTGTGGTGTTGCTCCTCATACACAATCCTGAGGCAGAAATCTGGAAACCCCATTTATTTTTCCTTCAACAATATTCAAATGTTTTGCGTACAAACACAATGAAGAGAGAGCATCTGCCGGGACAGACATGATGAAAATCAGTGCTTTTATTCAGTGTCATATCAGCAGACACATTTTATTTTCAGTATTATTATGCCACTGTGTTTTTGTTTTTTTAATAGCAACTATTTATTTATTATTTGCCAGCCTAAAAATAGTCACAAAAAAATATAAATATGTTGAGTCTAAAAACAGTGGAATTGAAAATACCCACAATGTGTAAAGTTTGGACCATTTGCTAAACTCTGTATATCAACAGTTTGAAGTCCTTTTTTTGAGCCTTTCCAAAATCAAAAACTCAAGAGCTAAAGTAGCTATAGAGAATAAACAGTGTGTTTATCCGATTATAGCAAGTTTAATACATCCAACATTATCTGAGATGTTTACATTACGTTTGCCGAAGACATCAGTTCGTCTTCATCCTAAGAGTCTTTCCTCTTGTAACAGTAAAAGTGAAAACATCTTTTTGCATTATATGATGTATGTTGATATCAGGTGCATATTCAACACTTCTTTCACACGATTCTCATTTTAAAACATCTGCTTGAAACATTAAGACGTCGGTCTGAGTGAGCGTTTTCAACCAGGTAACGGAGCTATTGTTAGCTTAAATCTGCCTGTTCATTGTAAACTGCCTCTGTGTGTGAGAAAGGAAATGTGACAGCGACAATAACTGGAGACCAGAGCTTCCAACAGGTTGCTAAAACAAAGACCAAGAACACAGAGGACCTCAGGGACAAGTAGCCATGGCCCTGTTTGCAATTAGAATTGCTATTTTTCTGTGTAGAAACTGTACAAAATTACAAAGTGCATTCACTCATTTGTCTGTTTGACCTTTGACCTTTTGACTTTTTGAATGCAATAAACCTCACAATGTCGATAAATAAAGCTTTGATGGAAAATATGTGGAAAACACACCTCCATTTTTTTTAATTCCAGGAAGTTCCACACCCTGAGCTGCACCCTCTCTCTCTCTCTCTCTCGCTCGCTCGCTGAACAAGAAACCAATTAGCATTCAAAGCCAGCATGTGTGAGAGTCTGTTTTCCACATCGGAGATAACGATCGAGTGTCTGCATCCTGCCCCTCCACGATGACCCTGATGTCTTTTGTGTCGGCGTCCTCTCCAGTGTCGTTATGTCGTAGCACCGCTGTGCAGAAATCCTCCACATCTCAGTTTACTGAACCGCCACGACAGAGATTTCTATCTCAAACCTGCATTAATCAGCATTTAGTTCTGACCTCCAGGGCATTTTCCAAACTATATGCACATTTCAGTATCTGCCCTTTTATCCTTGCTTAACAATGACATATACAAATTTAGACTTCTCGTCGAAGCTTTACATTCCACATTTCACATTGAATTAACTGTGAGCATTGCAATGGGATTAGTCACCTACGTTTATGACGGTGCGGCTGGAGGTGAAGCAGTTCGATCCAGAACATCCTGTGTGCAGTATAATTTGTCAAACTGGAATGATTTAACAATCACACTCGGGTGAGGTAAAGGAGTGCATACAAAAGCCTGCATGGCCTATAATTAAGCCCAGTGATTAGAAATATAATATGTACGTTTGCATGGAGTTCAACATTAAATAGAAAAAAAATGTCTTTGTGTCTTGGTGTCTTCAAAATCGCTCGTTTTTTCCAGTGAGGAAAAAAAGGAGGGCCTCCCTTTCAAACCGTCACTGCGTTCCTCAGGTCCCACAGGAAAAGCTCCGGATTAAATCACTTCCTCTTACATTGTGATAGCACAGTGGTGGGACCAGGCTGTCTCTGTGTCCATAGATAACTTGCTTTTTCTGTAGCACACACACACACACACACACACACACACACACAGTGTCTTTGATTTGAGGAATAATTTGACATTTTGGGAAAAAAATGCTTCTCCACTTTCTTTCCAAGAGTTAGCTTGAGAGAGATAGCTACGATGTGATGAGAAAGCTAAAAATTACCTAAACAAATTAAGCAAAACCTAAATTAAAATAAAATCCTTTGAAAGTGTTGGTAGGCCATACTTTTTGAACTTTGGACAGCCAGGCTAGCTGTTTCCCTCTGCTTCCAGTCATTATGCTAAGCTAGGCTAATTGCCTCCGGGCTCCAGCTCTGGACATTAAAATATGGGGTTTCAAATATTTCCATAAAGTTTAATATTTATGACTAATAAGCAACAATCAAACAGTAGTTTAACAGTCAAAAGCTCAGTGCTGCTGATCATCTCAAAAAACATATTTCCCAAAAATGCTGGAATATTCCTTTAAGGTGGTGTCAGGAGAGGTTGACGTTCTCATACTCTCCGTGGTCGGAGTCCTCCAGTTCAATGCCCGGCACCAGGCTGTAGTATTCAGTGGACTGGGTCAGGTAAGCCTTCTCCCTGTCGGCCGAGTCCTTCATCACCTCAGTCACGCTGACCGTGTCCAGCTCCGCCCTGCCGGCCCCGTCGGGCCCCTGGGAGCCCTGCCTCCCCTCTGTGGAGCTGGAACAGTGTGAGGAGACTCTGGGAATCGACTCCACCGACCCCAGCTTGATCTCCACGTCTTCATAGATGTCCCTGGTGCTGCCCAGGAGGGTGGATGCTGGACATAGCAGCAGCTCGTTCTTCAGGATCCTGTCATTGACGCGGTGTCCAGCTTTGCTCTGCTCGGTGGTCGCAGGTTGCTGCTTTCTGCGATGCTTCTGGCCATTGCAGCTGGAGTTGGAAGTTCTCTTTTTGGAGGTGCTCACAGGTGCTTCTTTCTTCTTCCTCTTCCTCCCACAGCACCAGCAGAGCACCAGGGCGGAGAGGATGACGAGAGGAAGCACGATGAAGAGCGCGGTGAGGCCGGCCGGGCGGCACACGTCGCTCAGCCTCACCGTCAACACGGTCCGGCCGGCCAGGTGTCTGGGAGAGACGCAGGTCAGGTTCCCCACCAGATCCTGCAGCTTCGTGGTCCTGTTCACCTTCCTGCCCTCCTCCAGTCCTTCCAGTAACAAACAGGAGCAGTCCCAGGGGTTGTCATCCAGCTCCAGCCTCTGCAGACCGGGCTTCTGCAGCACAGAGCCGGGCAGGAGGCGCAGCTGGTTTCCCTGCAGGTGCAGACTCTGGAGGCCCTCTGAGTCCTGAAGAAAACCCTCAGGCAGCTCCTGAATCAGGTTCCCGCTCAGATCCAGCTCCGTCAGGCTGAGCTGTCCGGCCAGGAAGTCCCTTGGCAACGTTGTTAGTCTATTATGACCTAAGTAAACCCTCTGTAGTGTCGAGGCCTCTTTGCCTGTCATATCAACAGCGCTGATATTACAGAAGGAGAGATCCAGCGTCTCTATGTTTGTTTCATTGGTAAACACAGACCAGAGCACGTGGCCAAAAGCAGAGCCTGAGTAGTTCAGGCAACAGGCGTCAGCAGGAACCTCAGAGGGAAACTGGGACGAGATGGTGGCTGCTGGACACACGCATCCACCCACAAGCCCTGTCTTCAGCAGCAACATGATAATCAGCAGAACACCCGGCTGGCAAACCATCTCTGAAACAGAAAACACAGTCAAACACAGAGCAGAAAATGTGACTTCACCGTGCCATGTTGCTGCCTCAGTGCCTCTGCCCTACCTGCCTCCTGGTCGCTCTCAGCACTGGAGGGGATCCACTTTACAGTATTGTAGGAGCCATATATTGTTGTTATTTGAAGATTATTTGAGTTTGATTAGTTTGGTTTCCACGGTGATGAGCACTGTTTGGGTCACATGGGTGGAACACAGATGGAAACGGGCTTGTAAACCTAGCGACTTCTCTGAGGACTCCCGGTTGCTGTGAGGACTGCGGGAGTTGGCATGGTGACACAGGTCAGTGGGGATCAGGAGTCCAGTGTTTGGCTGCTGGAGAGGAAACAGATGCTGCTGTGACTTTCACATGAAGGCTGTGCCGTTAAGATGGGACATACACAGACATTACTAGAAGCTAAAGCTGGAGTGTGTGAACGACTGAGTCTTTCCAGGATGAACCTTTCATACCCAATCATGATCCTATCACCTGTTACCAATGAACCTGTTTACCTGTGGAAGGATCCAAACTGGTGTTTTTGGATCAGTCTTTTGTTGCTCCTGTCCTGATTTGTTTGGAACATTTTCAACAAGATTATGTCTACAAAACTCAATAAAGTTGATGAGGTCAAACATCATATATATGCCCTTTGTACTGTTTTCAATTGAGTATGTGTCAAAAGGGATCAGTAAATTATCACATTGTTTTTACACAGCTGGGTCACAGATTGGAAACTTCCTCAAATCTGATGTAAAAATAAAAGAAAGAAAGAAAAAAATCCAGATAATTCCGTAAACTTGCAAAGTTTACCTGCAAAGTCAAAGTCTCTCAACAGCTTCATTCACAATGAAACCACCTGTGTCTTGGTATCATATCACCAGATATCTCAAGTGTCTCAAATGTACTTTTCTATCTAATTGATGTGTGTTTTTTAGTTTTATCACTAAAGCACTTTGAACTGCTTCAGTCATTGATTGCGCTCAAACATGCATCAACAGTAGCTGGCTGCGTGGACCCAGAAGGAACTTTACTTGACTTTGCTTTATTTTTCAGGAACATGAAAATATGCCAGATTTAGCCTTGAAGCTAATTTTGATTTGCAAAATTAAAAGGAGCACAGAAGAAAAAAAAAGCAAACAACATCAAAAACACGTATGTACAGTAGAATAGAGCATAAATTACGAGGTTTGAGAAGGTCCCCAAAATAATGTGAAACTGTTTAATTTCACTGTAATTTCATGTAGCAGAAATTACCCCTCTATGACTGCTTTAACCTCAGGTTTCTTTCCTCCTGTGTGTCTAGTTGGGAGATGGTGACGTGACAACATTCGGGGAACCCTGCTCTTAGAGACATAAAAAACTAATTGCCGGTCACTTCCTGAAAACTCCTGTGTACTTGATGACGCTGCCTGAACTTAAAAGCCTGTGTGGTCGACATAAACAAGGCTTGTTTTCGGCTCACGTGTGAGACAGACAGAGAGGGAGTGTGTTTGGTCCTGACATCAGGCTTCCTCACCCGCCACAAAAGAGCTGAAATCTGCTCCACAGTTCGGAGGCAGGAATGTGCTAACTCCCCAACAACAAGGCCAATTCATGCCCGCTGGAGGGTTTAAACCTTCCTCAGCTGGAGTGTGTGTGTGTGTGATCATCATTAATCACAGAGAGACCTCACTTCACCTGTGAGCTGTTAATGGTGTCAGTGACTTTTAAAGCAAGAAAATCCACTTGTTCCAGCTTCTTCAATGTGAATGTTTACTGTGTGAACATCTTTGGGATTTTATCCTGTAAAAACGTAAAATTTGAAGATGTCGTTTTGGGTTAATTGGGAAATTTAAATGGGCATTTTAAACTGCTTTTTGACATGTTATTTTGATTAAAATAAATGGGAGATTAATCGACAATGAAAGTAAGAGTTGACTGGACTGTTGTTCTGGACAAAAGATAAGATATTTAAATATGTCAGTGGGAAGGTTGAAGGTTTAATTAGAAGTGACACAGTTATCTCCTGAGGATCTTCATGACACTGATGTGGACTTTCTCATGGACACTGTTAAAAGCTTCATGGAAAAAATGACCCTTCAACAACAGAAAGGACAAGATTAGAAAATGAAAATGGGACAGTTCCTCTCAGGAAACAGACACTGTTTAATATCTGTCCTTATTGTTTCAACACCTCGAGGTGACCGAGTCTAAATCCCACAGTAATAAAATGTCTGTGTTTATTTGACAACTTCATCGTTGGCCTTCTGTTGTACCTCATGTTCTCAGCTACGTACATGTAAAATGTCATAACAACACTAAGAGCCTACAGCCGTGCGAGCTGCTCGGTGATGCATCCCATCATGAAGTCTACGGGCTGAGCGGGACTGAGGAGAGCCAGCAGAAACTTTTTGGCTCGAATTTACTGTTACGTAAAAGAAAAATCAAGCTCCTGTTAAAGAGTCCAAGAAACATGGAAATAAGCTTTGACTTAAAATATCAGCAGAGCAGCAGGTCTCTCAAACAAACACAGGAAGTGTGTGTGAAAGGAGAGAAACTGAGCCTCCAGCTGACTTCATGTTGCCTGTATAGATGATCTAATATTCAACATGTGTGAAGAGCTCAGAGTGTTTGACAGCAAAGAAGCAAAGAAGACTTTATTATGTTACCCAAATTTGTTCAGATTGCCTCCACCACTGTTCTAAATAATAATGTCAGACCTCTTAATTCTCATGTCACAGTCCACTACATGATAACATGAAACAAGGATCTCATATAGGCTTTTGATCTCCACCATCTATGACCACACAGTCAGGCCAAGTACAGATGAAACAGATCACCCTGTCAGTCAAAACCCGGGGTTTTGACTGACACATCACTGACACATCATCAGGTAATCAGGTCATGAGCAAACACAGAACGACATCAGTATTCACTTGAAGCCATGTTTGCGTCCACCTGATAAATCTAAGGTGAATAGTATCTCTTCTATTAGCTCTGTTCGTTCGTCTCTTTAGCAGCTCCACTATGTTCAACAGTTAGCTGCCACCTGTCTGTTGCTGGACAGGTAGAGCGCTGTCAGTGTCTGGAGCTGCCTGCTGCTGGAAATGATGCTGACGAGAGTGAAACAAAAAGCTGTAAAACCAAAACAATGAGCTGAAAGATGCTTAAAGAGCTGAGAGGAGTTGAGTGATAATTCTGTGAGTTCATCACGTCTTTTACATATAAGTAACCATGTGATCCATTAATGTTAATAGAAAAATATTGATTACAGCAGTTTTAAACTTGTTCTGTATTAAAACCTCATTATAAAGCAGTGATTGATTCATAACTGCTCCAGAAAACAGAGAAAGAAAGGCCATGTTTGTTCTTCAATGAGGTCATGTTGAGTGAAACGTATTTACAAAGCATCCTAATCATTTAATACTAAAAAAAACAAAGATTTGTTTGTCTGAAAAGGAGGCTAAGCTAATGTTTGCTTTAACCTCAAACTATTAAACTGTCAATCTCAAACATTAACTTCATATTCTACAATGTGAACATGACCACCTGTAAAGCTCTGTGTTTAATAATAGTCAACATTTCACATCCTTTAACTGTCATTATTTGCATTCTGCTCTGTAAAAGGCTCATGTTCTTACTGATACCATCAACAGGTGATGTATTCAAAGCTCCATCACTCTGAAGAGGAAAAGGAAAACAGGAGGGTCGGTTGCATGGAGCTGATCATTTGCTTGGATTTGGATGCTTTGCTCCACCTTTTCACACCGAGTACGACTTTTTTTTTGTATGTGTTGCTAATTCCATGCATTCAGCAGTTAAGATAGCTGAACGCCTGCAGAGTCAAACTCCCATCTCAGCCTGATAACAGAGCCGGTCTAAAGGTCAGAGTCGACTCAACGCTGAGGTTTCTGCAGATTTGTGTCAAGTAAGCACTCGCTCTAAATATTGACAAATGAGTTGATCCTTGGATTTTAAAACACACAACAGAAGAGACGGCGGTTGACCTTTGCAGATCCTCCGAGCTCTGCCGGATCGACCCTTCGTCCAAACAGAATCTCACGGATCGTCTCCTCTGTGGGTGCGAGTGCCCAGCGAGAGGAGCAAGGTTTAAATCTGGAGAACATGGATGATCTCACTCGCCAACAATGTGAGTTGCTACATCCTCTCTGGCAGCACAGCTTCCTCTGAAACAGCCTCCTTTCATACAACTTTTCATCATAAAATATTCAGGCATGAAACCGAGGCTGCAGCTGCATCAACACTGAGGAGGATTCTCTGGGAAGTTTTAGTGAGTTACGCTTAAAAATTGACTGATTCTCTTATTCTTTATACTTAATATCATGAAAATGTAATATATATGGTAGTGAAAATAAAAATAATTCAGTATTTTGTCTTTTTTTGCATCTTAGAATAAACTTTAAATAACAGTCAAATAAATTAATAAAATGTAGAAAAACCCCATTTATAAAATAGTTTTCTTTGGATTTTAAGTGTCAGGTCAGATTTTCTGAAGGGGTGGGGTTGCACTCGGGGGTCTTGACCTTAGTATTGCTCAGTATCTCTGCACAAACACACCATAAGCAAACACTATTTCAAGTTATAACTGCAAGAATCTGCGTGGATGATGGTTACAAACATGCAAACACATGCAGAGCAACATGAACACACACCTGTTTGACACATGCAAAAAGGTGTGTGGTTGTAAATTAAGTGTGTGTTCTTACCTGTGTCTGTCATGTCTGCTGCTCTCTGTCACACTGAGGAGCCAAACATCCTCCAGGCTCTGCATCCATCAGCCGCCCGGCCTGGAGCTCTCCTCCTCCGGATCACTGGGTGTGTCTCCCTCCCGGTGGAATGTGGAAAGACAGCTTCCAGTCAGAGAGAGAGAGAGAGAGTGTGTGTGTGTGTGTCTGTGGGAGGGTGTTAATGATGTTCACTCACACACTGTGTTCAGTTTATCTGCGGCTCAGACTGACAGATTTGAACCTCACATTTTCAGTGTAGAGTTGAAGTGACAGGCTGCAGGGTTGTGACCACACAGCGCCTCCTGGTGGCTCAAATAACTCTGTCCAAACTCTATATGACTAAGTAGGACTACATTTACTCAAGTACTGTAATCAAGTACAATTTTCAGGTATTTGTATTTTACATTATGCTCTGACTATTTATATTACTTCTACTCCACCACATCTCACAGACAAATGTTTTACTCAATTACATTTGTCTGACAGCTTTAGTTACTAGTTACTTTTCAGATTACAATTTTCCTGTCCAGTGAAAATCATGTGTCTCCAAATTAAACTAAAGGATTAAATCTTCCTTTATGGGGTGAGATAATTATCCTACTACTTAAGTTAAATAAACAATCTATTAAAAAAAACTTCTAGAAACCAGCTGGAAAATGCATCAACCGAAAGTATTTAAAAAGTAATCAGCTGCACTTGTTGTTCTAATGTTTGACCAATAGGTGGCAGCATAAACCAGCACTCAACAGGTTCATAACAAACAATGAACAGATTTACACATTTTCCAGCAACAAAAGCTGAAATATCAAAATGTTAACTGACAAGAGGATTATTTTGATAATCAATCAATTGTTTCAGTCATATTTCACACTAGAAATAGCAAACATTCACTGATCTGAGCTTCTTAAATATGAGGATTCATTTTCTGTGACATACAGCGAATGATAGAAAAGTAAGTGTTTTTTTTCTGTTAAAAAAAAGAAATTTGAGGAAGCCATCTTGGGCTCTGGGAAGTCATCATGAGCATCTTCTCACATTTTATAGCAATTAACTGTTGAAGCAGGGAGATGAATCCATAATGAAAGTAAGCATGAGAAGCCCTAAAACTAACAAACAGATTTTTTTTTTTATTCAGATATAAAAGACAGGTGCATTTTTACACAGTCTATATACACTGTTCAATGACAATCATATGGCATCTGCTACAAAATCAGTGTAAACATTTTCTGGTTGGTCATTTTTCTCTGAGACAGAAGAGCAGAGAACTTCTTGTAAACATGCACGCCTCCCTATGAATGAATATAACACTGATAGAATCTATACAACAGACATGTAAAGGCACTGTGCACAAGCAACAAAGACACAATATAAAGAAGGAGATTATGCTACGGTCTTGATCGTTGTTAGGTTACACATATTGAAACGTATTTGTTGGCACCTCTCCGTCCATGACAGACGAGCCATAGATGCATTATAGTGCAGTTTTTCTGTTTTTGAGTCCCAGGATTCGTCCACACTGATTGCATGTGTATTACATTTCCACACAGTCACTCAGACTGATGGTGGCAGCACTGCTACAGTTGAGAAATCTACACGAACAGGCACTTGGAGGTTTATCAATGACACTTTGGTTACAAGGCAATTTGGACGCTGATAAACACACACAACTTTAAAAGTTTGACATCTGGGTAAATACACTTATTTGCTTCCTTGCAGAGAGTTAGATGAGAGGATCGATAAGGCTCCGGCAGACAGGTTCATGGCTCAGAC
Source organism: Centropyge bicolor (assembly GCA_037975185.1). NCBI lineage: Eukaryota > Metazoa > Chordata > Actinopteri > Pomacanthidae > Centropyge > Centropyge bicolor. Next base: position 2,739,191 of record JBBMOC010000044.1, read on the forward strand.
TTCTCACGACACCCCGGATTCAGCCCCTCTGCACCGGTTCTCAATTTCTGTCAGAATCCATTTGAAAACCCTCATCGTGACTTACAAGACATTACAAGGCTACAGGCAGAGCACATCAGTGAACTTTAACTGTCCCAAAAGACGTCTTAGACTTTCTGCTTCGGGCCTCGTAGCCGTGCCAGAGTCCATGTTAGGGTCAAGGGTGATGGAGCTTTCGCTGCACTGGCGCCTTGGCTCTTGTGTGTCTGCTGGCTCGGGCTCAGCTTTTAAATCCAGACTTGAAAGACATATTTATAGACTTGACTTCTTATCTATGAACTGGATTTGTGTAATAGAGATCTGTTATGATTTTATGTCCGTTTTTTTTGTCTCGTTTTATCCTTATGGTTTTATATGGAAGTGCATTCAGTTGTTTTTATATGTGTGATTGTATTTCTGTCTTGTCTTTATATCCAATTGTCTTTTAATGTTGTCTCCCTATAATGGAGAGCACTCTGCTTCAAAAGTGTGAGACAAATAAAACTATCATTATGATGTCATGATACAGCTACAGCGAGCAGCCGGTGAGCTCAGCCTGGCATCATCCAAAGGTAATAAAATCCAACTACCAGCATCTCTACTTATCTAATTAACAAATTATATCTTGTTTGTTCAATACACTCAAAATAGAAGCATGAAAGCGATAAGTCGTTGTCTTACAGTGGTTTATGAGTCAGACTATTTCTTGGTCGGGTGCAGTGACTTCCTGGAGTCCTCATATAGAAATAGTCTGGCACATAATCGTCTGTATTACACATTGTTTTTGTGGAAATTAGACAAACAAGATAGAGAATAATGAGTTAATAGAGGTTTACACTTCCTGGTAGGTGGATTTTATTGCCTTTAGGGTTCAGGCTGGCAGGTTCCCCGTTTCCAATCTAAAGACATCGGAGCGATATCGTCCTTCTCATCTAACTCTCAGAAGGAAATCAATAAGCACATTTTCCAAAGTGCTGAACTGCTCCTTGCTCTATTACTTGGATTGTAAATGAAACTCATCATCCATTACAACATAATGGTTCCCAACCTTTTTGGCTTGTGACAACTTGAAATGACTTATCCAAAGAAAAAAAAAAAAACATCCTGCATATCAATCAAAAAAAGCAACAATTAGAAAAAAGCCCAAAAGAATTAAAATAATTTGTGACCTGGCTTGTTTTGTTCTTTGGTGTCTTTTCAATCGTCTGTCAATCTCAACAGACATATTCATGGACTCTTGATCGGGAACCACTACATTATAAGATCCAGCTCTGACAAACACTGTTGTTTTAACATTTCCTGGAGGCGAAGCTGCTGCGGAGGCAGAATTAAACTCGCTGGTGGAGTTTAACATCCGTGGCAGAGCCAGCTATCTGATGCCTGGACGGATCAAACCAGCAAACAAAGCTCATTCTCTCCAGATCACAAACGCTGTGGTCATCACGGTTATTTACATTTATAATTTGACCAGATTTCCTCCTTGGCTCCTCGTGTTCGCCCGCAGCTCTGCCTCTAGTCAATTTGGCACTTTTGGTTTGTCCTGTTGAAGCTCCCATCGTTTTCACATTTGTTAAAAATAAGAACGATTCTGACAACTTCACTCTTGAATATACAGTATAGTGTTGTGATTGTCTGCCGCCACACATCGTACATTTGCTCTCAATGCGATTCAGTTTCTTGGCTGCGGGTGGGCCATCACGAGTCCAGGTAGATGGAGTAGATCTGGTTGAGGCAGCGGTCGGCGCCTCCCGCCTGGAAGAGGAAGCTGTCGTCTGAACAGGGAGACATGGAGTAACCGCCGCCCGCCTGTCCCTGCAGGTCCTGCAACAAGTCGAACCCTGAGAGCAGAAACACAGAATTAACATCTCACAGCAGCTCCTTTTATTTGTATGTGGAGCTATTTTCAGTGTTGGGAAAGTTCACTTTCTATATGAACTAGTTCAAAGTTCAGTTCAAACCTTTTAAAATGAACTAGTTCAGTTCATCGTTCATAATTCAAAATTGTGAACTAAAGTTCATGCTTCCCCAAAATGAACTATTTCGTTCTTTTTTAGTTCTTTTTTTTTTTTTTTTTTTTACGTTGCCACGAGCTACGAGCTAATTCCCGACTGTATGGGAATTAGTTTCTCAGTAAACGCATCCTCCTTCCTTGCACACATGTGAATTGTGACGAGACTGACGACCGCTGATGACGAAGTTGGTAGAGCGACAGGCAGGACTTGCGGTTGCCAGATCGGGTGGTTATCCGCGACATTTTAATGGTCGTTTACCATGTGTTTTTACTGTTTTAGCTTGGATTTTCGCCGAGGGCTCTTGAAATCTGGCACGAACGTAATCTGAACGAAATCAGAGTGCCGTTCAAGAAACAGCAGAATGAGTGCGTTCACAATTTAACGTTCATCAAGCAATAATGAACGGGACGTTCACGTTCACCCAAAATATGAGTTAGTTCATGAACGAACGTTCTTTGAACGCGTTCGAGTACAACACTGGCTATTTTCATAATCAATCTTTAATGATTATAATCGGCTGGCGACTTTACTCTGCGTCCAAATAATGAATCAGCCGCTCGTTTTGGTTTCAGCCGGACACAAATCAGACTTATACAGATTTATAATATTCAAGCATGGAACAAAACAGTGAAGAACATGTACAATGGGAGTTTAACACAGTCTGTCATTATAGATATGAGAAAGATGATGGAGCACATTTTCAGGCGTTCTCAGTGTTGTTCACATGAGAAGTGACAGAAATAGTTGTGTCTAGAATGAAAAGCAGTTCAAAGCCTCCTTTCTCACTGTGAACTGGCTGTGACTGTCTCTATTGATCAGAGCATTTGGACACCTTTACTCCTCCATTTTGCCGTCTCACCTGTCGAGTGAGAGGCCGGAGGGTTGGTGAAGTAACTGGCTGGTTCAAACCCTCCGTCGCTGACTGGCTGGACGGCCTTTCCTTCTGCGTACACACAACCTTCGGAGAACCACAGAGGACATGATGTGATGACACTGTTACTGTACATCAGAGTGACGTGTTGAGGCTGATGATGAGTGAACTGTCAGTACCTTGCTGCTGTGAGAAGACCTGCTGGTGGCTGTAGGTTTTGTTGTAGTCGTGCAGCTGGACGTCGGCTCTGTCTGACGAGGAGCTCACAGGGCTGAACAGCGATGTCGGTCTGTTCCTGTCGGCAGTAAAATACCAGGTAGCTGGATTACTCAGAGGCCCAACGAGAACATTTAAGTGAACACTCAGTTGTTGAAAAAAGCACGATATGTGAACCAAATATGAGATATATATTTTTCATCTTAAATCCTAAACATCAGCACAAAGAGGCTGACGACTCTGGTGTCAGTCCTGAAGAACCTTCTGTAATTTTACAGAATTTTACAGGATGAAAAACAATGAAAGCTCCTCCACGATTGACATGTGACACAAGCCAGTCACATTTTCATAATAATGCATTTGTTTTTCGCTCTCTTCCAGTTGGCTCGAACTTCACTCCTACTGCACTGTTTATGGTTTTGGTCACATATGACTTCAGCGTTTCTTAGGTCTTATTAACCTCGTCACAGATTTTTCTGAGCTCCACTGTGGAGCCAAGAACACTTATGGTAAAATGATGTTGGTCTCATAAGTAAAGTATTAGTAATGTGACAGCTGACCAGAAGATCATGCAAATTCAAAACAACTTATTTTGAATGAAATATTATCACACAAGCTGCTTTGGACTCTGACATGTTTTGTATTACAACGTTATTTTGCATTCTTCATTCGTCATTCTTCTTACATTTAAGGTCATTTCTATAATTTTGTTTTTGTTTATTGCATTAATTAGATAATGAATTCTAGAGGTGAATCATTCATCTTGGAATAGGGTTCACTTTAAAATAAACAACAGGGTTTTTTTAGGTGAAGCTATTTGAAGCAACTACAGTTTAATAGAAATCCCAGATCAAATTAAATGTTGCTGTCTTTCATGCTGATAACCATCAGCTGGCAGCAGCTGTGTTATCAGACACAAACATGTAAATGCTCATGTACAAACAGCGCAGTTTATACGAAAGGCAGCGTTTCCATCTCAGGGGGGTGAGAGGGGGGGTAATGTAGGCGGGCTTTGTGTGGAGCTGTATCCATCGCTACGCTGCAAGAATGTGCTGACTGTGCACAAACACTCTGACTCAACATGGAAACCAATGAGTCAGTGGAGCCAAGACGACAAGAAGAAAGAAAGGCAGCGAATATCTCTCCAAGGAGATATGCAGCTGAGCCCCCCCCCCACCTCCACCCAATATGGTATTTAAACCCCCCTCCTCCTTCAAAGAGCTCGCTCTCAGCATTTCATGTGGCCTGAGAACTCTCCAGGATGATGTACTGAAGCATATTGGTCCCCTGAGAGCCAAATGGCCTTGGTTTGTGCTGGAAGGGTTTTAGTGGGCTTCATAAACAAGCCAGGCCTTGTCAGAGATACTGATGGCTGCCGGCCCAAGTGCCGTCTATATTCGCATCTGACCAGCTATAAAAAAAAAAAAAAAAAGAGGAAATTTTTTTTTGAGATTTCTTTGCAAATCTATCATTTATCATCCTCATCTCTTTATTAGCCATTTCCCATGTCAAACGCTATTACATTTAATTTAACAGGCTCTGCTTTCAGTGGAGAATCGTAATAAAAGCCAAAATTAATCAGAAGGACTTTTTGAAACCCAAACTGATATAACTCACAGATGACTGCGGCTTCCCAAGGTAATAAAGACCAGGCTTTGTATAAGATTAAGTAAACAAAGTGGGCTTTGATATAGCACGACTGCTGAGGCGAATGTGCGGCGATGACTGCGAGCCCCAAGAATTCAACACTTCTCCGGATTCCCCTCGACGGCCCCAGAACCATCAGAGCTGACCTTAACTATAAACAACCGCGTCTGTTCCACGGCTTACATTCTTGCGACGCTGCAACAACATAGCTGAGATGTCTGAGCCGTGCCGTGCGCGGCCCTGCTGCTTCGATCTGTCGTTCTGTGGCCGCCGTGCCCAAACTTCTCCGATGCACGGGCTTAACAGAGAGCCCACGCCTGAGGGAGCGGCTGTCAGCACGACCTCAGGAAACTGGTCCTCTGATCATATTTTACCTCCTAAACCCCTTCATCACCCCCCCACCTTTCTAACTAACTACAGCCAGCTGCCCTCTTTATACCTGGAATGAGAAGAATCCTGCTTGCAGAATTTAAGCTCTTGTGTTTATATGCACATTATACTGCAGCTTTAATCCGTGGCTGCTTTTTAATAGCAGCACACTTGGACGGGATCAGAGGAGGGGATGAGTAAGTTTACCAGAGGTGCCAGCTTGTGCAGGCCAAACTGATCTGTTTTCAGCTCTGGCAGAGGAAAGATGCTGGAGCATTTCTGTCATATAGATCGAGCGAATCACAGAGGATCATGTTGAATGTATGTGATACAGATGGAGATTTAATGTGATCTAAGCGCTACCAATCAAGCACTTAGAGAAAGTGGAGTAGACTTATTTCATGTTAGAGATACAGCGAATAAAAAAAAAAGTGTGGACATGTCAAACATTTCAGTTAAACCGGCTATTTGGATCCGATGTCACTCGGAGCTTCTGCAAAGTAAACTTCATTACCTCCCTTTCCTTCAAATTGTATAATAGCGTTTCTGTGCGAGAGCCATCCCGGTTAGCGTGCCTGTATCTGATGGACACGCCAAAAAGCCCATCCAGCTCTCGACCACCGCCCCCCCCTCGACCGCAAAACACACAAACAGTGCACATCACAAATACTGGCTGATGGATAAGCCTCAGCGCGGGCCTCCGAATCCCTCAAGTATTAAATAATTAAAAGAAGTCAAAATGGCTCGTCTCAGCCAGAGTAAATACGCGCCTGGCTATGAGGTCAGAGCTTGATGCCGGCTGCGCCGTGAAGCAAAGATAATTTACTTTCACGTGTTTAACGTCTCTCTAAGTCATTTGGGGGAAAAACAAGTGCTTGTCTGGTATTGGCTTTGGCAGGCCGGCGTGTACTGCGGGCACCACTGGGATTCTATGACATCCTCAGTCTCTATAAAGAGACGTCAATGGACAGATTGTGCATAACTTCATGGAAGCTCTGGCTGCAAACGGAGAGGAGATGGAGGCAGAGAGATGCTGCATTTAGGCAAGTTACAGCCCAGAATGTGAAGAAGAGCAGGATGCAATCATTTGCAAATTAACTGAGTCCTGTTCCTGACTCCATGTATGAATCTCCTTTATACAGTCATGTGTTCACAAAGTGTTGAACCCCTCTCTCCATCCTCGCTTGTGAACGACTGAGTCTTTCCAGGATGAACCTCTCATACCCAATCATGATACTATCACCTGTTACCAATGAACCTGTTTACCTGTGGAAGGATCCAAACAGGTGTTTTTGCATCAGTCCACAACTTTCACAGTCTTTTGTTGCTCCTGTCCCGACTTGTTTGAAACATGTTGCTGCCATCAAATTCAGAATAAGCAGATATTTACATCAATGAAAGTGATGAGGTCAGATATTAATTATATTGTCTTTGTGCTTTTTTAAATTGAATATATGTCAAAATGATCACATTCTGTTTTATTTACATTTTATACAGTGTCCTAACTTTTTTGGAATCAGGGTTGTAAATGTCCTGAAACACACCAGAAACCTAAACTCTTACATCTGCATTTCAACAAGAATGTGTTTTTCTCAATCATCTGAATGCGTTTTATACACATTTTGATTTTTTTTTTTTTAGATTTCACTCAACAATGACATAATATCCTATTTCAATTTGACAAAAAAGTTCTTAGAACGAGGAGAAAAAAAAGCCTTGATCTTCCAGTAAGTGGACGTTGTGCAATGTTTTTTTTCTGTCAAAATGCTGTTTCCAAGATCAATAAAAGACCTTGAAGCTTATAAGTCTGAATTAGTGTTCAGAGAGAACAACTGATCATAACTCTCCTCTGAACTCCGCTGCCAAGACCTAAAGCTCATTTGAAAACAACTCGTGAAAATACTGGACAACTTTATGTGCAGCTATGCGCTTTATACGTGAATATTTTGTATCTTTTATTAAACCACAAAAATGTTATGTTGGTTCTTATCGACTCTCTTTTATTGGTCAGGCTGTCTTTGTTGTTGCTGTTGTGCCAGTTAAAGTGAGTTTCCGGGCGATTCTTCAGCGACCAGAGATTTGAGCCTGGAGGCCGTCAGCTGTATCTTTTTAGTCTCACTCCTTTTATACTAGGCTAGACAAAATTTGTCTCAGTTTACAGTACACATAAGTTCTGCGGTCTCCAAGTACCCAATCAGCACGACCACAAAGCCATAACCCCATCTCTGGTGATAATGTCTCTGGTTTATTCAAGAATGCATAAGCTCACATCTCTGTCATCTTTATGTACATGTGCTTTCCAGAGGAGAGGGCTGAAGCAAGTCTCTCAGATTCGTGGCCATGCATCCGAGGTTGAAATCCAATTTCTTGGTCCGACATTGTGAGGAGCTGCTCCGAAGCGTTGAGCAGTTTAAGAAATACCTTAACACACAGGAGATTCGTGGATACAGATTTTGAGGTGAACGGTCAAAAATGCACATCTTTAGGAGCTGATTTCACACACAGAGCGGAGCAGGACATGTGGTCAGCTTTCACTATTTTTATCTCCAGCAGAAAATAGCTCCCAATGAAAACTGCCAAATGCAAATGAAACCCCATTGAGCTCCATTGTGCTGGACTGGCAGCCGAAGTCCCCGCAGCAGATAACTGAGAGCCTTGCCAGACACCACGAGGGGTAAGTGGGAAAATATGTTTTTTTGTGATTTGGATGAACTGACAGCTTAAGTTTGCCTCTGGGTAAGTCGTTAAATAAATTGCTCTGCTTTCCAAGGAATAAATAAAGTGAATTTACTGTTTAACAGCTGTATGAAAAGCAGTTTTTCTTGAAGGTGACGTCTCTCTACGAAGCAATAAAAAAGCGCAAAAACCCTGAAACAACAACATCTAAATCTCTCTCCTGTAACTACTGTCGAGCTTCCAATGGACAAACAACTAATACCCAGTCATTTTCCCTGCATGAGTAAAGAACTGACTTTCAGGATGCAACACATTTACTCCGGCTCTTCCACTCACCCCTCTCTCATGCTTCCTGGGGTTGGTAACAAAGACGTCGGGCTGCTGGCATCAAAGTTTCCCTCCAAGCCTTGATACCTGGAGCAGGTGTCTGCCGACGGAGGGAGGAACTCAGGATTTCCCCTGTTGCTGTTTGAGTAGACGCCTGAAAGAGAGACAGATTTATCAAAAGGTTACTACAATGAAAATCTGTTTTGAGGATCCACCACCACATGTGGAGTCCAACAGCAGCCCAGTTTCGAAGAAAAGTACTGGAACGTCTATAGATTTTTTTTTTTTTAAGCGATCAATTTATCATTTGGTCTATAAAATGTAAGGAGGTAAAATTCATCAAAATTTCCCAAATACAGAAGTGATGTCTTAAATTGCTTCCTCTGCTTTTGCAATAATTTACAAAAAGAAAATCTAAAGAGCTGAAGCTAACGTCACTACAAATTATTCCAACATCGATTACGTCAATTAATTTTCTGTTGATCAATGAATCCATAAATCAAGTGATCGTTTCAACACTAATGCAAACACAGGAGCTTTTTTGAAACTTATTACAAGCATTTCAAACACACTGAGCATAAACATGGACAAAGGAGTAGATAATGTATGAGTAGAAATCTCTATGGACATTCTAATATTCACAGCAACAAATCCAGTGTTAACTAAAGCTGCCATTCCAACAAGCTCCAAACACAGGGGGTGAAAGTTAGAGGCTAAAATCACAGCTTTTCAGCGGTGTTCATCTGAAGCTGTAACACACATACCTGCTCGCCATCAGCAGGGTTTTCAGCACTTGGCTTTGGGTTTGAGTTTAGGGGCTGGCTGATGATGATAGCATATGTCACCATAAGTCAGCGTACATACATTAACGCACACACACAGGTATGTACTCAACAGTCAGAAAGTTGGACTCGGAGCTTCAACATTTGGCCATTTGTGATAAGGAGAGAAATCCTCCTGGGACGTTCTCAAAATGAAACACTGACATGCTTGTTTCACCCTGAATAAACATAGCTGGTAGTGTGCCGTTTGAGGCTTTTCCCTCAAAGTCTTCTGGGTAAAACTGCAAGTAGTCTGAAGTAATAGACATGGACAGCTCTCCTGGACACTCTCCCCTCTCTTCTGCCAACTGAGCCTCAATGTACCTGACAGCTTCTTGATCCCGGTTCAGCCATTGAAAGGGAAAGAAAAAGAGCTTGGCTGGAAAACCGGTTTGGAGAAGCTGAAGGACGGGCAGGGAGAGGGCCAAGTCGCCCGCAGTCAGTGCCCGGTAATTGGACAAGGTAAACACTGGCATGATGAGCTATCATCGAAGGAATGGGAGAGGAGGGAGAGGAAAAGGAGCAAATGAGGCCATGGGAGAAAATGAAAGAGACAGCTTAACAGCCCAGGTGTTCAGGCAATTACCCTCCGCTTTGTTTTTACTCATTTCCAGAGAGGTGTTGGAGGCTAAACGCACATTTCCACTGCTTTCGCTACCGTTTCATGTGTGCCTTACCTGTGAAGTCATCCAGGCTCTGTAAAGGTGAGCCGTTTCCTTGGCGGGAGGAGGCGGAGCCGTGGAGGTGCTGCCTGGCCAGACAGTCGCTCAAAATGTCCGACTCCAGCATGGTGTGCACTTGAACCTGTCAAGCAGACAAAACGCAGAGGGCTCAGATAGACAGTAGAAGTATGTTGTGGTGCATTTGGCATCAGGGTTTCACATTGGTGAGCCTGTGCGGTTGCCTGCCTGCATGCAGGAATGAGAGTAATTATGTCGAAGCTGCAGCTTAGTTTGCATCCAATTGTGTTTTGCCGTTGGGTAATACAAGTCTCATGGAGCTCAGCTTTGAAAGGATTCACTTCTCTTTTGATTATATACAGTAGATCAATTGAGAACAGTGAGTTTTCCGCAGGCGGTTTTCTTTACTGTTCATTTTTCTAGGAAATTATGCTTGAACCAGATGCCCGGCTCTTGTTTCATCTCGCGATCCGGCGTCTCGTCCAACATCTCGTTAGGCTTATCCTAAAACGTTGTAACAAAGTTAAGTCGAGACAATTTACTTTATTATCCAGCGCTAACAGAGCGTCCCTCAGGACTTTCCAAAACAATTTAGAGACGTCTTTGGGACTCAGAAGAAGCTTGCGAAGGACACCCAGGAACCACAAAAGAAGCATGAATAATCAGCAAAAAATGTTCTCCCCAAAACCAGTGTTTATAAAGACACAAACTTCAATAGCTGTGACACATCAGCTCAAAGAAATGTCGAACTGTAAAGAGTTTATGAAGTGCATGTTTAATATTTCAAAGTCCCATTTCAGCCCCGCAGGGTTTACTGCAGCGGAGGGCGTGTTCGCCATGTCACAACTTACAAGCACACGTGGTTCTGTTTAAAGCAAACAAGGCATGGGAGTGCACACAAAGCCCCAGTGTCACTCACGGTCCATAGAAAACAAACAAGGCCCAGATAACGCTGAACAATGGACTCCCTATTCTGACTTCCAGGGAGAGTGTGTAATACTCTGTTTTGTTGTATTTCATCCTACTGGATCATAAACATGCTCACTCTCTCCTCTTCCTCCTCCTGTTGCTCTTCCTCGCTCAGAGACATGGTGCCACCTCCGACCTCTGACCTCTGCGGCTCTTTCACTCTGTCCGCATCATTAAACTTTATTCTACAAAGGGGAATTAAACTTCTTCACTGGCATGTCGACTACTATCATCAGGCATGACTCAGACTAAATGAAGAGACAATGCGAAAGTAAATCCTGTCAATAAATACTGTTCTTCATGTCTTTGAGTGCTGATGGATTCTTCCTCTCCTTTACTGCAAATAATCAAGATCTCTAATAATAAAAGAAACTTTATCTGTGACATCTAAAATATTTCTGCTCTTCCAACTCAAATTAACATGTCCAAGTATAATATGTTTTCTGTGTTGTGATCCTCATATTGATCTAAAAAAGTAGTTTGTACCTAAAATATTAGAGTTTGGGAAATTGATGCTGGAATCAGATTTATAATTTTTAAAACCTTTTAATTCAACAGTTTTTATAAAAAGACACAAATTGTGGTCCTTATGTCAAATGTTGTCTGGCCAGAAAATTTTTTGCACCATCCTAAAAATGCACTGACACCAGCTCTCACTAGATTTTTCTTTTTTAAAGTGAATAATGAAATAAACACATTTTTATACAAAACTGAATTTCAGTGAAATTTTAGAGAACCTTTGCGCAGCCGAGGTGAAAAAGCAAAATGACACAACCGTCAAATAATAAAGAAATGAGCTATAGGGGTTTAAGATGCCAATAAAAGTCCTCACACATGCCCTAAGAAGTAATGAAAAAAGAAAGTTTATATAATCCCCTTTTGTTTATCTACTGCCACTTCTTCTAAACCTCACTCCTGCTGTTCCACCACATCCAGTCCAACATAATCTAGAGACACATGGAGGTTTTATTAAAGCTGTTTGTCCTAATGCTGGTGATCAGATATTCTGCTCTCAGCTAAATGTGCAACACGTGAAAACATAATCGCCGCCGTTACCTTGACCTCCCTCTCCTGAAGGCCTTTGGCTGAATGAGCTTTGACGTGCTTCCGCAGCGAGCTGGGGTCGGTGTAGCGTTTGGTGCATCCTGGGATCTGGCAGGCGTACGGCTTCTGTGGATGGAGCACGACGAGAAGAGGTGAGAGAAGGAAAAACGACCGAAAACCATGAGGGAATACACAACACAACATGACACTTGGACACTTGGATATTTGACCCACAAACTGGACATTTACGGTTACATTTTCTGCTCTCAAGCTCATTTTTAGTTCTTCAAAACAAGATGGAAAATAGACTCTGAAATACAAAACACTTGCATGTAACCATAGTTTAATTTAGATAATTTTGATTTATTGTTTTATTGCATTTCAGTTTCATGGTTGACAGGATGAAGCAGGCTAAACCCTCTATTATATACTCTATATTTAACTGTATACTTTCTATCCAGATTCAATTTCAGGTCACAGCATTCATCACGTTAGGGTTTATACAGTCGCGTAGGATTTAATGTCAAACACAAAATATGTTTACAAATAACAGTGCGAGTTTAGCTGAGACCCATCCAGACGGTTTACAGTCGCCCTGTGTATTATTCACACAAACATTTAGGATAAATGATGTAAATGTGGCTACTTAGCGTGACAACCGCACTAACAGAGAAAGGAAGGACGTGTAGATTATGTCAACACTTTACGTAACGTGCTCCTCAGCTGGAAACGTATATTTACCTTTCGTCTGCAGGCTGAAGGAGAGGAAGAGAGAGAAGAGTTCAGAGGAACAGCCCAGTAGACAGATTCCTCCATAAACCACTTTATTCATACACTTTAGATCGACATCTACCGGCAATCACTATATGAATGAAAGAGCATTTATTTCAGCTTCTCCGTGGAGTAAAACTCTCAGAGCGAAGGTTTGTGAGTCAAAAAAAAATCCATTGGGTTAAAGCCACTGGCAGACAAAATGTGGCTGCCGTCATTTCAAAATAAAAGACATCATAATAAACATCAAGGAATCGACTTTGAAATAAATAGAAATATTCCCGGGGATAAACATATAGATTGTTTTTCACAAGTTTATTCTTTACTGACGTGCTGTTGCCTGTATTTCACAATTGTATCAAAGTGATGAGCAAATGAGGCCATTTCCATGAATCTAATTCATTCCAGCTTTTTCCCTTTTTCATTACTGAATGTTTAACCAGGTGGAGCGAATTAAGTTTTCATGAAAACACATGTACAGTATTTGGTTGACTGTTGTGAGTTTATGTACCAGAGTCTGAACATCATAAGCAAAAAAAATGATCTTTAGAAGATTCACATGTCTTAATTATTTAGAAACAATCAGGCCAGTGTTTAAGACCTCACACAAATGTTGTATTAGGTCAGAAGGAAATGGCGACCAAGGTGGTTTTTAAAAGCAAAAGTAAAGAGATTTGTGTGGAAGATGCATGTCCAAAAAAAGAAAGGGAAAGAATATTTCTGCTAAAGAGGTGAATTTAGGTAACAGCTGTAACGAGGAAGTGAAAACGTTAGCACACGTTATGAGTTAACATTCAATTAAGTAATTAAGATAATTTAATGTACAAATGCAGAATGACATGTTTGCTTTAGTATAGTCCTGTTTCTTTTGACCTTTGACCTCAAATAGATGTGTATAAAGGGCAGATGTGAAAAGCCGTCACACTTTATGTGTAGGTTTATGTTGCAATCTTTTCTACAGAATCCAAACTGTTTTAATTATCTAAAAATAAACAAATGTCTGATTACATACATGCAATTGCTCTAACACAGATTCATCAGAGCCACAACGCTAGATGAAAAAAAAAAAAATTGGGCAATGTCTCGCTCTTATGAAACCGTTTCCGAAGAACAGTCTTCTCCGGGAGGCAGCTCCGAGCCTCCTGAGTCTGAAAGGATAAAATCTAAATGAGGTGTTGAACTCTGCAGTCCATGTATGCTTATACAAATGTCAGCGTGATTGCATGCGCAGCAAGTTATGTCAGCTGCAAAAGTTAAGACATAAAGTAACAGACACACATGCCAGCGCGCAATTACGTGTGTCAAAATTATACAAATATTGAAAGACTTAAATCGACAGGGCTTAAACAAAGCTTTCCTGTGTGATGTTGCAATTCAAGATGTTATGATGGAAATACTTCAGCGAAGCAAAGTGACAAAGCAGTCGAACAGAAAAGGACAAAATTCTGTGTTTCATTTGCAGTTTGGATTGGTCACATGTTTCACCACTGATTGGTCTTGTTGGTTTTGCTGTGTGCCAACTTCTCTTAAATCATTATCATCATCATCATCAATCATGTGGAATGTAGCACAAAGTACAAATGTGAGGTACTCTGAAATAAGTGCCGCACATGTACTTGTATAAATAATGTACTTTTTTACTCCATTACAATTATCTGTCAGTTTTAGTTACTAAACTTTTGAAATGAAGATTTTTACACAAAGATCTTATCGAACATGTTGGTTATAAATTTAAATATTCCACAGAATAAACGTGTAGAGTTGGAACAATTCAGTACTCAAACATGAGGAATTGCTTCTTTTCCTTTTCAGTATTCTATTAATTTTGACATTCGAACTGGACTCTTTGGGTAACTGATGACATTTCTGACTAATTTCAGAATTTCTGCAAACCAAACAATTGATTAACGGAGAAAATGATCAGAAGATTAAACCATAACAATGATTAGTTACAGTCCTTTAGTTCAAAATGAGCTTCAAATGAACCAACTTCAACAGTAAATCCTGCTTTCATATCAATGCCTGAATAATAATAATCTAATAATAAAATATAGTAGAACAGTCACGGGGGACATTTTCCTCCATTGAGTACTTTTACATTTAATACTATAAGCACATTTTCCTGATTATACTTTTACTCCAATAACTTTCAATTTTACTTGTGCCAGAGTATTTTTACAGTGTAGTATTAGTGCTTTAACCTAAGCACAGGATCTGAACAATTCCTCCTCCATTGACTCGACAAATCATGCAGAAACTGGAGTGAGATGTCTTTTTACATTTACTCAAAAAGCAAAGTTTTCAGGTTACGAAGCTACAAATTTTACTTGAGACCGACCTCATATTGGAATCAAATCTCTCATGACACGCTATTATTTATGATATCAGTAACATAATACAAGTTATTTAGTCAAACCTAAATAACTCGTATTGACACCGGTCTTTTCTTGGCTGCTTGTTACACTATTCAGCAATTATTTACATTTAGACAGCTCTCCACTGGGCCTCGGTGATGGCGCCAGATGTGTCTGATTCTTGATTTGTGGCGCAACTGCGAAGCCGCTTTTAGCCAGCGTGAAACCACAAAAAGGAGAAAATAACTTTCTCCTCTTGTTGTAATAATACTGCAGTGCAACGTACGGCTTCATCTCAGCCGTGTAATAAGAGATCTGATTTGCTGGATTAGTGCTAAGTCCTCATCGCTTGTCAGCAGGAGTAAAAATAACGGTGGTTTATAGAATAAATCCACAGCAGGTATGTCGTTTCACAAGCCGAAAGAATGTTCACACTGTATATCAGGCAGGAAGAGGAGGAACGAGGGAAGCAGGCGCACTTTAAATTAAAGCCATTTTATGTGCCTATAGTGCACAGACCCTTTATTACCTATCAATTATTGCATAACATAAACATACACCAGAAAGTGGTTTGCACTCTACAGCTCATTTGGGACAGTGAATACGCAACATTGCTGGCGTCATCTATACGTTCGTCCCCACAGAGACGACTTCTACATGAAACCTCCTGATGCACAGTGATGGAAGAAGATCCTCAAGTGTTGCACTGCGATAACACTGTTGGACTCACGATGGACAGTTTTAAGAGACGTGGGACAAACTGTGCAAAATACATCTAAAAATGGATCTCAAGGTAATATGAGGCTTGAATATCTTCCAGGCTTTTTAGAGCAACAACCGCTGTTTTTGTTGCTGTCCCTCCACTGGAGCACAACAGAATCCAAGGAGACACAAACAGGGAATTTTATGCAGTAAGACTGTAACGATTACAGGAAGCAAACCCTGTGTCTGTGTTCATAAAGGCACCGAATATTCACTTTAAGACAGAGTTGAAATCTTGTGCCTCCCAATCCTGAAAGTACATGTGTGTTATCAGCAAAATATACTCAAAGTAGTCTTCAATTATTATATGTTCTAGGACTATAAGTGCATTGACATGTAGGTAAGCAACATTTAAATGTTTTACTGTGTCCACTTACATTTAGTTTTAACTACTTTATGTACTGATGGTGGGTTTATAATAGTGCGCAATAATTCATCAAATGTATAAGATGTTTTCTATGTTAACCCTATATCACCGAACGTATCAAATATGATGCATGAGTTTTGGAGGCTCCTGCATCATCAGTGAGCAATATAAAAAGGTTGTGAACCACAAAATGAGTCAAAATTAATAAAGTGTTCCTCTTCCACCTACTGGCTCCGTTGGTGGAGCAGATAGTAGCTTATACAGAGTAATAACAACAATAAATAGTAGAATAAAAATACTAATATCCTCTTGTTTGGAACTAAAATGACCAATTTGTCACATATTTTTGTTTTAATATATTTTTATTGAATGGAATTAAATGAAACCTTGAGTCTCAAATGATGATGATGTCTCAAATATGCTAAAAAAAATTAAACTCATATATGGAAATTGATAATTGATTTTTTTTTTTTTAATTTGTTCAGACGGACCATTAAAGGCTCCAGTTTCAAATAATTGGAATTTTCTGTCAATTATTTAATGATTCAGGCTTTAAAGGGTTAAAGTAACTTGTGACTGCAGATGTCAAATAATTGAAGTGAAGTAAAAAGTAAAATATTTTCCTCTGACATGTAGTAAAGTAGAAAATGGAAATTCTCAAAAACAAGCACCTTAAAAATTGCAGCCCACTTAAACACAGAGCTTGAATAAATGTACCACTGGACATGAAAGGAGCTTAATGGAAAGCCACAACATTGGTGTGATATTTGGCACCTGATGCACAAGAGGAAGCGACGGCAAGAGTTTGGATGTCAGGGAATAAGAGTGTTTTCTGTTTTCTCCGCAGGCTGCATCAGTGGCGGATTTCATAACCTCCTCTGCCGTTAAAGCCTGAATTTATGACGCTCGGCTTCGCTTCTCTGAATCCTAAATTTTCCCATCAGTTTCGTAATTTAAGGTTATTACAGGGTGAATTCTGCTGCCTGTTTTATAAAAAGTTTGACTGTGCAAGAGCATAGCATGACAAGGTGTTGAGTTGAGACCCTTAATTTAATTTATTTTGCCCACATGCTGCATGAAAAGCCGCCTCATGATTCATCCAAAGGGGGTTTTATTTCGGAGGGAGGGAGGCTGTCCGGGCCTCTCCCGGGCAGACGCGTTGCACTTATACTTCCTCTGAGTGATTTTAAAACATGCAACAGAGGAACAAGGCAGCAACGAACAGAGTCAGCCCTGAACATCTTGTTGAGCTCTGAATGTAACAGCACAGATATCAGTGGGCCTCATCAATGTGCATCATTGCATCTTCACCAGTGTTGATCAGGCTCAAAAATCTGTGAGAGGCACAAAGTCAGCAAGTGGCACAGCAGCTGATGGATGAACTAGACCTCTGAGTTAATGTCGTCACAATTAGGGATCGGATACAGAAATCAAAAAACAAAAAGAAAAACCAACTGTATTTACACCATATGACAACAAGAGTCTTCATAATTTTGTTTGTACAATGCAAATCATTTAGAAATCTCCAAAGGCAGGACCCCGCTGGACCTCATGTTTGTCTTGAAACTCATCAGTTGTTAAAACCTGAAATCTCCACAAAGAGGAAAATACAAGGAGGGACTGACTCATTCAACGTTTCATGGTTTATTTTACTTGATTCTATTTTCTTTATGCATTAAATATCTAAATTAAGTGGTACATTTTTTTACATTGGTCTTTAACCAGGTGAACATATAATCTCTCTTATGTTTTACTTTTTGCTCCTGTCGTCTTTATGATCAATCTGACTGCATTCAACTCACACTTGTGATGAGTTGAAAGAGTTATGAGGTCCAATCTACAGTAGTTTCAATGCATTTAAAAGTGACTGAGGTGCTTATTGAGACATGAGACCAACATGTAAATTACCAGCAATATTTTGTAATAAAGAAAAAGTCTAGCTAGTAGTTTTTTGGGTTTTTTTTTTTTTTGCAATAATATAAACAATAAAATGCTGGATAAATAATATAAGGTGCCTGTACATGTACAGTCTTTCAGACCGGTGTGTTGTGGATGGTCGTGCACTGACCGTGTCCAGATGCGTGCGCTGGTGCTTGGCCCGGTCGCTGGAGTTGCTGAAGGCCTTGAGGCAGCCCGGGTGCTGGCAGATGTACGGTTTCTCTCCTGTGTGGCTCCTCAGGTGGATCTTCAGGTTCTCCAGACGGGAGAAGGCCTTGGTGCAGCCCTCGAACTGGCAAAGGAAACNCACACACACACACACACACACACACACACACACACACACACACACCAGGCTGTGGTAGGTTCTGTTAAAAGCGTTGCTGTTGGACTGGAGCCAGACAAGAAGCAAATATCAGAGTCAGCAGGCTTCAGACTGCAGGCCGTAAACCAGGGCTTTATAACTTTACAGAATCTGTGTCACATTCAATCGCAAAAGTTGCAGATGTGAAATGTTTTCATTTCTGACGTGTGAGTCAAAGATGAACTGGAAAAAAAGTTTGATTTAAACTCCAGCAGCACTAACAGGGAGTTAGGGAACGCTTGGACGACGACAGGAGATAATTTTAAACATTTCTCCGTGAACAAAACTTTCACCTAAAGTAGTACATCCAACACATCTCGAATGTTTTGAGGATCAAACTGAAAAGGATGCAATTTCAGTCACTTAGATGAAAATAACTGTCCTCTGCTCACAAATAGACTGATCAATCATTGTTTAAAGAGTAACATGACATTTAAATAAGATTAAAGCCTCAGATATTTTAGAGTTATTAAAAGATTAATTGTATGGTTTTGTTTCTGAAAGGGATGTTTTGCAAATCTTCAAATAAGAGCCTGGTCTGATTCTTATTCTAAAATACAAGACTAAAGCGTATCATCCTTTTTAAACTGATCCAGAGGGAAATATGGAAACAGTTGTTCTACCTAATATTCATTCCAGGGCTTTTATTAGGTCTCGCTAATGAGTCAGTAAATGTCAGTCACCTCATTTAGTTTAATACGTTCGTACGTAAAAACACTACATCATGGTCAGTAATTAATCCAAAGCTTTAAATCACGTCAACAAAAAAATAAATAAATAAAAGCGGGCCCTTAATCAATCACATGAGAATACACATCTACCAGTATTAGCACACAGAGAACCGATTGAGACTGAGGACGTAACATGTGGCGGATCAGATTTAACATATTCAGCTTTATGTGAACTGAGCTGTGAGGACAAACATCAGCTTGAGTTGTTTGAAAGGAGGAAGGGCTGAATTCCCTTCAGTCCTGCTTGTTAATTTACCCCCTGGCTACTGCAGTTAAAACATTATTTAAAACGAAAATCAAACAAATGTAACCCTACCCCCTTCAAATGTATATGGCTCCAAAATAGAAACAGATTTCTGAACGTGTGTGACGGAGCAGAAATCTGAGCTTTATTTAAACTCTGTTATAGCTCATGTACTTTATTTCCTCATAAGAATAATGTTTCTTTTTTTAACATTTGAAGAGGTTGTGGTTCATCCTGCAATTTTAAATTTAGTGTGTTGTAAATCAGTGCTGTCATTTATGTTTCTCATTTTAATCATTGTGATTTTTTTTTGTACTTTTATTTTTGGCATTGTCAACAACAAATGCTGCACAAAGACCAAAACCAACAACATGTCTGTGGCAGCGCGGCTGTCGTTCGGTATCAGCTGCAGCAGGAAGGTTGACGAACCTGTGAGTATTTGGGCTGATTGTTCATTGGCCGTGTGGGAGGCAAGTCACATGCTGACTTAAATACCACAGAGAAGCCTGGTTCAAGGAGAGAAATCCTTAAAAACAGCTCACAAAGGTTCAGGAATTTTCCAAAAACAGCTGTCGTTTTTAGACTCAAACAGGAGTAAATAGTAAATATGTTGGGGACTATTTTCAGCTGCACATGAATACACAGTTGGTTTAGTCTGGCAGCAGGCTGGTGTCAACAAATTAAAGGTCAAAGATGTTTGCAACTGCCCTTTAGAAGAACTCACAGAGGACGGGCAGGACAATTTGTCACCGTTGAAAAATACATCTGGTTAACGATGAGGCGTCGCTCTGGTTAGCTTTGGTTAAGGTTTGAGGAACAGAAATGACTTGATTAGGTTTCGGGAAAGATCACGATTTGGGTTAAAATAAGCACTTTTGTTATTGTTATGAGAGCTCTGTCATTATAGTGATGATCATAAACACGATCGTGGTCATGTTTTAAAGAACATGCACAGTCGGTTGGAAAAAGCAAGTTAAAGTCTGCCATCTGTTTAACAACCAACCGAACAACTTTCTTCCTCAGTGAACTCTGTCGCTCTGTGACATCACTTCCTTCTTTGCTCCCGTTATAATAATTCCTACAGCTGCTGAAGAGCTTTGTCACTTGAATGTGTCTTTATGAGGTCATTTTTCTTGGGTGGACAGTCTGAACGTGGTGGGTGGGATTGGATTAATAGCGCCCGTGGTCATTGCAAAGAAAGAACATGTAGGTCAGAGCAACATGTGACAAAAATGAAGCTCTCACTCAGAAGAATCAGCTTCACATTTGTTACTATGATCACCGTTGGTTTTTGTTTATTCGTGGGATGGTTTGACAGTGAGGAAAATACAGAATATCACCAGGCTTATCCTTTAAATGCATCCACATATTAATGTCATTTCAGCGCCATAAATTACATATAATGACTCCACCACAGTGGATTTAAAAACGCTTTGGGAGCTCGTGTTTACAGCCTGGATAACACCTGTCTAATGTGAGACCTGACATTACAAGCTGGTAAATATGGCTGAATTCATTAACAAACACTGGTTGCATTCATGAGAGATATTCATTTTCCATTGCCGCACTAGGAATGACTTAATTTACATGTTTTGGCTCGAGCGCTTTTATGAAAATGAAATGACGTTATTCTCGTAGTTCGAGTGTGAGTAATGACTTTTTTGTGTTGATGTTGATTTAATTTTATTAATCTGTTTGCAGGCAACTCTCCACAGTAATATATTAACAAGCCGGCAGCAGATTATGTCATTTTAATGAACTAATTCACTTAAATAAGAAGCGTGTCCCTGAGTGCTAATCCCTGAATGAATTATTAATCGGAGTCTCAGGTTGATGACAGCGGCCGAGTCTCGGGGGAATTACAGAAAGAGTTAGTCACTCTGAGGGACAGGGATTTGGCACCGGACTGAAGGTCATCATGGGACAGACGTGTTCGAGCGGCACTAGTTGTGTTTCAGAAAATGACTCATGAGAGAAGTGATGCAGGGCGACGCTGTGCTGAGGCTCAAAGGCCACTGTTGTGATGGTCAGTGCAGAAACCTCACAGTCTCTCTCTTCAGCAATAAAAGAACATATAATTATCAACAAAAGCTGATTATTGTAAACTTTGTACAGCTAATATTTATGGTTTTGAATTGCATTAGATTATACAGGTATCCCAATATCGTGGTCACTGAGTGCAGGAGTGTTCATTGTTGGTGGCAGAGTCCACCTCTCCTGCACTGGTTTAAAATCTGCCTTCACACATGCAGGAGGGATTCACAGGAAATGAGGCGTGTAATTTGATCTAATTGATATCAGCCTCTCCGTTAACTGTTGACATTTACACCACATCAGAGCTGTGTTAACTTATTGATACAAACATGAGCTTCCCATTAAAAATATTCCACGAACATGAGGTGGCTTTAATTGTGAAGCCGTCACAGGAAATGCAATGAAAAAATGGAAGTTAAGTAACAAATAATTGCAGTGTTACAATAAATCATACTGCAGTTGTAGATGATATGATGGGAGAAGCCCACTTATTGACTGACTTCTTCATTAACAGTCAGTTTGTTTTGTTCTTCTGTTGTATTCCTGACAAAATAGATGCTCAAGAGATTTTTGGCATCCTGAGAATTCTGGGACTTGTAGTCTTTAACCGCACTTCATCACTGCCCTTCGCCACATCACTAAACATAAAAACTTATGCTACTTAATAACTAATAATTTTTACGTCTCTAAGAATAAAAATGGCAGGTTTTTGAAAGCTCAACGCTGCAGACACATCCTCCATTCATCCAACACTGCTGTGTTTCTCCATCTGGCACGCATGAGTAAGGGAAACCTGTCAAAGGAAAGGAAACCGTTTGATCATCTCTCTGTCTAACAGACTCTTGATCATCGGCTGCTCAGTCTGAGAGAGGTCGAGACTGTAAGCAGGTTAAGGCCTTTCAAACCCAGTTAAATGGGCCATTCGAGGGCAACGTGAAGTTGGAAAGGATGAGAGATGTTTTGACTGACTGAGAAACAGCTGTGGTGGGGATGAAGTCGTCGAGGTTGCCAGTTTGATTCCTGCATGTTTTGGATAAATCGTGGGTGAAGTCAATGAAAAGCCCATCCCTTCTTACTGTTGAGTCGCCCTGGAATTCAAACTTACATTTCATCTGTGGACAACTTCGAGAGCTTCCAGCATAGAGGGATTTATAAATGAATCCATCAGTGAATAGATGAAATGTAAGAAGAGCTCTCATTGGTTATCACCTGGACCTGGCTGACAGTGTGCACCCACGAGGACAATTAATTTCTGCAAAGTTTCAAGGACTTAAAATCAAAACAGTTTACATTTCTTAAAACCTAATTGCTCTCAGTTTGCAGTTTACAAGGAATAAACCATTGATTTCTCTCTTTTCTCTGACAAACAAACATGTCATCAAGGTACCACTGATGTTTGAGAAACCCCATGACTGTGTTGGAAATATGTTAATGTGACCTTTTGTTGTTTTTATCACTGCATGTCTTTGCTCCAAGGTATGACTTGTTCTTATGAATGTTTTGTTTGTCTTCTCCTGTTCTTTATTAATCAGATGAATCAGTTTATTGTCATATTGTGAACTCACCATGCATTTATTGGGTTTTTCACCTGAGTGGACCCTCATGTGGATGAGCAGCTTGTAGCGAGCGTTGAAGGGTTTGTGGCGTCGCACGCAGCCGGCCCAGAAACAGGAAAACTCCTCCCCTTTGCGCTGGTCGATGTGCACCTTCTCAATGTGCCTCACCAGCTCCTCCTGGCTGCTGTAAGTGGCACTGCAGTCGATCCAATGACACGGCTGGTCCTGCTGGTCCACTGCGGGGTCCGGTCCTACGGGTCCGTTAAGCCTCGGGAAATGAAGCTGGGTGCTGTCCTGACCATCGTGGCCTTGGACGGGCTGGCCCACGTGGAACAGCTCCCCCTGCTGGTTGTTCATTTGAAACGGTTCCCTCTTACATGGGGAGAAATCGTCTGCAGGCTCTTGTTTGATGGAGTGATACTCTTCCTGTATCTTTCGTTGTGGATGAGGAGTCTTGTTGCCCCCGGGTACATCGGAAAGAGGCAAGGAAGAGGCGAAAAATAAAGATGATGAGGAGGAGGAAGAGGAGAGAGAGGATGGTTGAGAGCCAAACGGAGGAGATGTGGCACAGCTGGTGAGCATATAGGATAAAGGGAGGGAAGGTTGGGGGTAACAACTGAACCTCTGGGTGTTGTTTTTAGGATCTGTGTGCGCCGTGGTGGCAAAGTCCTCCATAGTCTTTTCTATGTGGGACCCGGCTGTCTTACAGTTGAGCAGGGAGGTGAGGTCTCGGCCCAGCGAGGACAGGGACAGGGAAGTCCTTGGAAGACAGCAAACGCCCAGACCACCTGAATGCATCGATGACTGACAGAAGCCACCGGACGACAGGGGAGCCTGAAGGTCCTCGGCATCCTCAAACACACTTCCAAAACCAGGAAGAGTCAGCTGGACGTCTGGAGGGCCGAGGTCGGGGGGCCACATCCTGGCCCCCGCTTGCTGACTTGAGATCCCTTGAGTAAAATCGTCGATTCTCTTGGAGCAGCTTTAGGAACCCATGGGAGGTAGAAGCATCTACAGCATCTTTCAGTTTGCAGTTGTGATCAAATCAGGCATCTTCTCGTTTCAACCCAAGCAATCTTCTGTCATTTGTTCCAAACTGCTGCTGGGTCTGTCATCTCTCATGCACTGTGGGAGACAGAAACCAAACCCAAATGACTCATCTTAAAAGACAAAAACACTTTCTGTAACATTAACAAGCGGTGGAAGAAGTAGCCAGGTTCTTAAGTAAACGCACGAATACAAAATGTAAAAGTAATCCACTACAGTCAAAATCCTGCTTAAGTGAAATTACAGAAGTATCATCATCAAATACACTAAAAATTACAAAAGTAAAATTACTTGTTCTGCAGAAAAAAATGCTCCTGTAACCAGATATGTTATATTTCACAGCATTAGCTTGTTAATACTAATTGTTAATATGCATCAATGTGTAAGCAACTTTTTATTGTTGTAGCTACATCAGATGGAGATGTTTTATCTCCTTTATATAAAGAGAGCTAGTTTAGTTCAGTGGTCAGGACCCTCACAAGGGTCTCAAAATAAATCTGGGTCATACGATGATTAATGGGAGAGAAAAGAGGAAAAGCACTGCTGCTCAAATCTGTTTTCATTTTTTGGACGTTTCTCCATTATTTGCTGTCTTGGTAAAACATTTAAGAGCCTCGAAGAGTCATATAAATGAAACCATGTGAGGGGACACGTCTCTCTGCTGAAACTGCAAACAACTCATACTTCTGACACGTGACAAGGAGTCAACGCTAGAAAGATTTGTAAGAGGTCACAGGCCAAAAGTTTCGGGAGCCAATGGTTAACCTTCATCTATGTTTCATATGTTACAAGCTTGTTGTACATTTTTCTGTTTTATTTGTAAAGTATCTATAGCTGACAGATCAATGCAGTGGGGTAAAAATATTTTTGTAATGTAAAACAATATAATGTAGCATAGAATGGAAATACTGAAGAGAAAGCACTTGAAAAAATGAGCAGCAATATTGCTTTTTTTTTTTTCTTCAGATGACGTCAACAGTTATTCAGACTTCATGCATTTTCCTGTGGAGTCACAGAACGCTTTGTTCACATATGCAATAGTAGCCTCCAAGACCTTTGATGAGTAAAATCCCTTTAAGTACAGTACTTGAGTAAATGTACCGTACTGTTGGACTCATATCAGATACGCTCATACAGGATTTATTTATTGCAGAGCTGTGACTCAGCTGATGTGACAACTCGCCATTCGAAGAGGCTGAAATATAAAACTCAAAATGTGTCACGCCCTGAATGTTATTCCCTCGTTTCCAGCCATCGACATTCAGTCACGAACAACAAATGGACCGAGGTGACCAGCAGAGAAGCTCCCAGATGAAGTGAAAGCTACACAAACACCTCGCCCGACCCCCTTGTCAGCAGGCTTCAATCAAACTGTCCTGAGTGTGACGCTGCAGCCGGTGTATATTTGGTTTCCTTTGAGCTGCTGCGACAGTCGGTGCTGATTCATTACTGTAGGCGTCGGGGGCCACCCCTGCAGCAAACAGCCAGGCGTTGTGTGGCGGCCGATCGCCTGGAACCTGCTCCAGATGCTTGTTAACAGAACAAGAGTAATGGACCACATCTCTCCGCTCGCGAGTGATGCAGGGGAGGGAGGCTGGAAAATGGTGTGTCGAACAGAAGTTCCCCCCCCCCCCCCCCCTCCGCCCGGCCCTGTCACACATACAGTAGCTCTACTGTGCAAGAGTCCTCCAGTGTTTATTGGAGCCGACTTGATTTCCGCTGCTCTCCGCCATCTGCCAGATATTGATGATCTAATTTACAACAGGATCCCCGCCACGTGTAATAAGTCATCGGAAAGATTCAATGTGATTTCACGCGTATGGTTATTTTACGAGCCAGAGAGCGACTCAGCTAAGATGATGAGTAAGTTCACTTCTGTAGTTATATTAGCTGACGAAGGAGTCACTAAGTGTAGGTTCATGCACGTAGTTTCCTGGTATAGTCTGGTTTACGGTTTTATGATTCTTCCCGTAAATCGCTGGAGTTCCCCCCCCCCTGCCAGAGTCATGTAGCCGACCAGTCATGGGAGCTGTGGTTGAATCTTAATTAGAGAGGCTGCGATGTGTCTGTGTGTCAACAAGTGGAAGAGGATTAATGAGCCTCGCGTAGCAGGAGTGGTTTGGTGTCTTTGAAATATGATAATTGCAACCGACTACCTGCTGGCGTTGAAAGCTAAAACCAATATTAGAGTTTAGAGGCCAGACTGTAGGATTTCAGCCTCAAATAGAAGATTATTCACAACAATCAGGGAATCAAAAATATGATCTCTTCTCATAATCCAACAGGTCCCTTTAAGCATCAAACCAGGACTTATGTAAGCATGCACTGGGCAATAAATCCAGCTGTGAAATCCAGCTGCAAATATAGCATGAAGGGGATTTTTTTTAGCAGTGTCTGTTCACAAACCACTTTGGTCCTGATCCAGAAAGAAGAGTCAGACAGTAAAACTAAGAAAAGTGTCCCACAAAGCCTCAACTGAGCATGCAAACTTCATAAAATAGCAGGCGCATCTCATGTGGTGTCTTTTAAAGACTCACTTGCTGAGGTTAGCTAAACACAGCTGTGGCATTTCAGGACAAGCAAATGTGTACTTGTCTCAACAATAAGCACTTTGGTTCTTGGATTTCAAATGTTTTCGTGCCTTTCTGGTTCAACTGCAACATGGGAAAAACGATCCCGATCGAAGCGAGAGACGAAATTGGTCCTATCCTTCCTGAATAATCCTTGATGGAGTCGCAGAGGCGTCAGAGCGGATCAGCTGTCACACACACTCGTGTTAACACTGGATCCTGCAGCTGAAATTCAATACAGGCAAATATTAGATTCTGTCACTGTGCATCTGTATAAACTTTATTTATACAGGAATTTCACACTTGGTTTGTTCATATATACAGTTTCTCATTTCATCAGACGTATGTGAACATCAGCATTTTTATTTTTCTCTTTTTCACTTCTTATAACTGAGACCAAATGTCTGAGAACGTTTATGGATGCAACAGTGGAAAATGATTGCTAATCTGACCTCAGAACAGTCGGACACTCCTGCTACCACTGCTTTTATGGCTGCACTTTTAAATAATTTTTTTAGTATCAACAATGGATCAAACAATTACATGTGATGTCAGGATAATATGTGACATCATGCAAGTCTTTACTACAGCCTCCAAGTGGCTCAAAACAACAACAAAATAATGCAGCTTTAACACATTAACTGTATCTGTGCCGTTTACTATTTGCCTATTTTTCCAATGCATGTATTCTATTTGGAAATAAAACACATAAATCTCCTTTTGTCAAATGCTTTAATGTATAAATTAAAGGATGTTCTGCAGCGAGTTTTGCATAATTTGTACTTTGAATCTCGGAAAGAGCTTTGCAAATTCACTCATGTTATAAATGTTGTGGTCTGTGGCGTTTGACTGTACAACACTTTATTGTTCTTCTTGTATGAATAAACATTAAAGAAATCAAATTTAAAGATGTCATTATCACTCATGCCAGACAGGTGGTATACACTCCCTCTTTACTGCATCAGCAGCACTTCACCACATGTGTCTTTGGATGCATGCATTGCTACCAGTAACAGGATCCCTGAGCCATATGGAATTAGTATCATGTGAATCCAGGTATGTCCTGACATTGCTTTTTATTACATCTTTACATAAATCATATGAGATTTTATGAGTTCGAGAAGGAAAATAAGTGCTTTCCTGGATTCAAAGAAATACATGGGGACAATTTCAGAGGGTAGAAATACCCACAGGTGCAGTATAATTCAAGTTAGAACAATATGTTTGCAAGAGAACAAAATCTCATAAATGTTGCTGGCGGACCATTAAAGAAAACAGGAGAATTACGTAACTACTTTCACAACTGTCGCTTGTGTTTTTATAAAAGACATGAGAGACCGATATCCCAGCTACAGAGAAAGTTGGCCGTGAGATGAGAGTTTGCACTTCTCTAAATAATCTGGGCCTCCATTTTCAAAATAAGCTAATCCTGTGAAACCAATTTGGTGCCAGTAAATCATAATTTACTCTACCTTCTGGCCATTAACCTTTATTTATGCACAGGAAATTAAATGAACACACTTTTTCTTCGACGGCCGCCAGTTTTACATTCTTACAGTTACACACATTGACACCTTGAAAATTCCCAGAAAGACTGCCGTTGTCTACCAGTTAACACTGTGCAGGTGGTAATTAAAGGTGAGAGTGGTTTTTCAGAGACAGACAGGGTGTTACTTATTCATTCTGCCAACATTAAAGGGAAACAAACTGGTAACCTTGCATGCATGACACCACTTCTTGAAGCAACTGCTGCTTCCACTGAGACCTCCGAACTCTCCGGCAGCTGGTTTTTACCAAGCGGCAACCTCCGCCGCTGAAAAATGACGCCAATGCGGAAGTGCAAAAAAGCTGCAGTTCCTCGAATAACCGCTAGAGCAGGCCGCAGATATGAGTCAATTACATTTGAGCCCCATGTTAAAATGTCCGATTTTACGACAGAAAAAAACATATTTACAGCCTGGTTCAAAACATGGCTCTAGTCTCATAAGCTGTTTTTCTACTCCATGACAAGTCGAATTTTTTTATAAGGCGTTCGTTTAAAATATACAGCATACATCATTATGCACAATTCATAGCTGTCAATCTGAGTGGAGCCACTTTGATTGACAACTAGCCACTGACGGTCTAAAGGGCGTCACCCCGGCTAATTCTAGTCACTGAGTTTGGGAAAAAGATCGTCGTGGGGTTAGCCGGCTAGCAACGATATTTAGCATTTAAC